>APFE030165548.1:29106-90854 GCA_000404065.3 Pinus taeda
TTATAGCTCCCTGTACTAACCCCATACTTGAACACAATCTCTGCAACCAAACTGCTTCCTTGCTTGCATGAGTGGCTGCCATGTATTCTGCCTCTGTAGTCGATAGTGCCACTACAAATTGTTTCTTACTCATCCAATTGACTGCACCTCCAAATAGGTTAAACACATACCCACTGGTAGATCTTCTCTGATCCAGATCTCCATCCCAGTCTGCATCAACAAAGCCACGGATATCCAACACTCTGTCCAATCCTGGTCTTCCTTGGTAGCACAAACCATAATCACTAGTGCCACGCAGATACCTGAAAACCCGCTTCACTGCTATCCAGTGCTCCTTCCCTGGTTTTGACATAAACTTGCTCAATACTCCCACTGCATATGCAATGTCTGGTCTAGTACAAACCATGGCATACATCAAGCTACCGACTGCACTTGCATATGGAATATGGGACATGTCCTCTTCCTCTTCTTGTGTCTTGGGACACTGTTCAGCAGATAACCTCACACCTACAGGAATAGGAACCTTCACTGGTTTACTATCCTGCGTATTAAATCTCTGCAGTATTATCTCGACATACTTCCTCTGGTTTATTCAGAGCTTCCTCTTTGCCTAATCTCTTTTAATTTCCATGCCCAAAATATAGTTTGCAACACTAAGATCTTTCATGTTGAATTTGGAGGATAATTGGGTCTTCAAATCCTGGATAATTTCTTTGTCATTTCCAACCAGCAACATATCATCCACAAACAAGACCAGATAAATAAAACGGTCACCAATTAATTTAAAATACACATAGTGATCTGCTTTGCTTCTGGTGAAGCCAAGTGCCCGTATAAATGTATCAAATTTCTGATACCACATCCTTGGTGATTGTTTTAACCGATACAAAGACTTCTTTAACTTGCATACTAGTTCTTTCTTACCCTTCGCTTGAAAGCCTTCAGGGTGCTTCATTTAGATTTCCTCTTCCAAATCCCCGTGAAGAAATTTCATCTTCACATCCATCTATTCTACCTCAAAATCAAAAGCAATAGCAACAGATAAAAATAATCTAATAGAAGTTACCTTGGCAACAGGAGAAAAAATATCACCAAAATCAATTCCCAGCACCTGGGAATAACCTTTTACTACCAATTGAGATTTGTATTTCTCCACTTTTCCTTCTAAATTTGTCTTCTTTTTAAACACCCATTTGCTACTAATGGGATTCCTTCCATCCGGCAACTCCACCAGATCCCAAGCCTCATTTTTGCGCAAAGATGCCATTTCATCAACCATGGCCTCTTTCCAAAGTTTTCCATCCTCTGAGTCTACTTCTTCCTTCACAATTCTTGGATCATCGTCAATAACAGATAAAGAAAAATTTGAACACAAAGTAGATGGACTATACCTTTCAAGTTGCTTTCTTTCTCGAACTAATCTTCTCACAGCTGGAGTTTGTGACTCTTCATCTTCTGATTCCTCCTCTGCTGTAGAGTTTGATTCTTCCTCCTTTAGCTCAAACTCTATCTTCTCAAGTTCCTTTCATTGGATTTCATGTTTAATAACCTCTTTCACCTCTCTAAACACCACATCTCAGTTGTACACAACCTTCTATGTGACCGGTTTACAAAGCTTATAACCCTTTAAACCATCCTTATACCCAATAAAGATGCACTTTTCAGATTTACTATCCAAGTTGGTTCGTTTCTCCTTTGGAACATGTACATATGCATCACATCCAAATACCCTCATATGTGAAAGAGAGGGTTTCTTACCAGTCCATACCTCTAGTGGAGTCTTATCCTCCAATGCTGATGAAGGTGACCTATTGACCAGGTAACATGCAGTATCCACCGTCTCTGCCCAGAATTATTGTCCTAACCCGACACCACTGAGCATGCATCTTGCCCTTTCCATCAAAATCTTGTTCAGTTTTTCTGCAACTCCATTTTGTTGAGGTGTATATGGAATAGTCCTCTGATGTGCTATACCACACTTCTTACAGAATTTTTCATATTCCTTACTGCAAAACTCTCCACCGTTATCTGTCCTCAACACCTTTATCTTCTTCTCTATCTAGTTTTCCACCAAAGCCTTAAATTCTTTAAACCTGTCAAAGACTTCACATTTCTTCTTAAGGAAATATATCCATGTATTCCTTGAGAAGTCATCTATAAATGATACATAGTACACAAACTTACCCACTGATGGAACCTTCACAGGTCCAAACACATCATTGTGGACAAGTTCTAATATTTGTTTCGCCCTCTTAATAACAGAGGGGAAACTCACTTGATTTTGCTTCCTATATACACAATTTTCACAGAAATCAAAATCCAGAGAGCTATTACTCATACCTTCTACCATACCTTTACCATGAAGTATCCGAAGGCCATTTTCTCCAATATGTCCAAGTCTTTGATGCCATAGCATGGTCTTCTCTCCAAAGACCACTAGATTTTCTGCTCCACTTTTAGGAACCACGGAACTATTGGACCCATCAATAATAGGTGCTACCTTGCATCTTGTATAGAGTTCCAATCCGAACTCCCCGCATCAATACCAGTGCTCCCCAAACCATCTTGCAGGTATCCTTCTCGAACACTGTTTTTACATTTGCATCATCCAGCTTGCTAACAAAAATCAGATTTCTAGCTAATGCAATAATATGTAGAACACCTGGAAGTGTTCTAACCCTTCTACCTTGCAACTTCAACTTTACTTTTCCATGACAAACGATTCTAGCCTTCCTATCATCCCCCAAGAAGACATCACCACCATCATATTTTTCATACTCGTAGAACCACTCTCTATGGGGAGTGAAGTGAAGGGATGCACCTGAGTCAATCAACCATGCCTCATGATCTACATGTGTACTTGAAGAAGCCAAGTACACATTCCCACCTTCATCTGAGGTGGTTTTCGCCTCTGTAGAAGGAGCCTCATCAGATCCCTTTCCTTTGTTAGGAGCTTTATATTTACAGTCCCTTTTGTAGTGCCCTTCCTTTCCACATTTATAGCACACCACATTTACAGGTTTTCCTAGAGATTTAGATCTCCCTTTAGATTTAGATCTCTAACTCAATGACTTATCTTTGTTTTTGTTCTGGGTTTGCCCTTGTATAGACAAGGCATCACCATTTTGGCTCTCCATATTTTTCCATCTCATCTCCTCCATCAGCAAGGATGAGACTATTTCATCAAAATGCAAGGTATTTGCATTGCTACCTATTGCAATAACCAAACTATCCCATGAATCTGGTAGAGAACACAACAAACTGATGCACTTATCTTCATCTAAAATTTTAATATCAACAGATGCTAACTGAATATTTCATCCTTAGGTTATACAACTTTTTCCAAAGGAACAATTTATTCACCAGAGAATTAGATTGGTACAAAGTCCCTAACTTGTCCCACAAAGCCTTCAGCATAGCTTCCCTTGATACATTCAACAATATTGAATCTGAGACACACAATCGTATTGTGCTCTTTGCCTTCTGATCCAACTTGTTCCTTTCTTCATCAGACACTCCCGTTGGTTTAGTATCTAGATCTACCATGATCCATTGGTTTTTATCCACCAACAGATCCTCCATCTTGAGTTTCCACAACTCAAAACTCTGACCATTAAATTTCTCGATCTCTATCTTTCCACTGCTTGCCATCTTCTTTCACCACCAGAATCAATCTCGCGAATCTCCCATTGAACAGGGTCTACCACAAGCCCAAGTGAAACCCCTCAGCAACAAAGGTGTCCTCTTGAAGCCAAAATAGCTCCGATACCAAATGTAGGTTTTAACCCCATACAAAAATTATCTACATACAAATTCTAAAACATAGAAAATAAACAATGCGAGATCATAACAAATAAAACACATATACATAGAGATTTTCCTCTGGATCCCAAAACTGGGCTACCAGCTTGATTTTTCATTACGTTCCTTTCAATGTTACAATACATATTTATTCATGCCGAAGCATCCAATACCATGGACCGAAAACCATCGCGTCCAAAAACATGTTCGAAGGTCCACCCAACCTAACATAGGGTCCAAAACCAAAATTTTCCCAGGTGCTGCCCTGAACCCTATAAAGTGCGGTTACGGGTGCCCTTTAAACCCCCTGTTAACTACATGGAAACAATATAATACAACCCAAGCCTTGAGGACTACACCTGCTAGATGGTGGGGTACGCATAAGAAGAATACAGGAGATTGGAAGAAATGTAGGAGGTTGATGTGGGTAATAATTGGACAAGTAGAAGGAGAGCTCGCAGACAATTATGATGGCTAGAATGGTCCTAGAGACCATATACAGCTCTGTATGGATGCTTGGGGATAAATTACGTGAGAGGAA
Organism: Pinus taeda; assembly: GCA_000404065.3. Classification (NCBI taxonomy): domain Eukaryota; kingdom Viridiplantae; phylum Streptophyta; class Pinopsida; order Pinales; family Pinaceae; genus Pinus; species Pinus taeda. Next base: position 33,449 of record APFE030165548.1, read on the forward strand.
TGGGTGCATGGTTTTATCCATACCTTGGAAACAATCCCTCAAAACTGGCATTTGGATACTGAACTTAGACATGGCACTGCCAAGGTACATGACTTACATTTATATGATGGTTTGGGTGATGTAAATACTTTCTTTAGAGATTATGAAAGATGGGTACCTAAATGAAAGAGATTGTTAGCTCTAGATCAAGCACTAAGGGCTACTCCTTCTAGATGGTGAGGTACTCATAAGAAAAATATAGGAGATTGGGAAAAATGTAGGAGATTGAAGTAGGTAATATTTGGACAAGTAGAGACGAAGCTCGCAGATAAGTATGATGGCCATAATTATCCTACAGACCACATATAGCTCTATATGGCAACTTGGGGAGAAATTTAACGAGAAGAATGGGTGCATGGCTTCATCCATAACTTGGAGACAATCCCTCAGAACTGGTATTTGGAAACTGAACTTTGACATGGCACTGCTAGTTGCACGAAGATGGTGGATGGATTTGTGATGACATTCATATTTGAAGATGACTATCCTCATATAGTTGCATCCCTGAATATAGTTAAGAAGAATATTTTTGAGAATGAAGTTCCAATTATCTAGCAACCTGATTGGGTTGCACAAGTACGAAATGTGATAGAATGCTATATTTTCACTACATAAGAGGACGAAGATCTTTGCAGCATAGATATCAAAGAGTCAGAGGGACATCGCAAAGTAAATGGACTTGAGATAGAGATGCCTAATATAACAAAGACATTGAAGATGAGGAAGGTGAATATAGGGTTAGAGGTTGAACCGAAGTACACAAAAATAGGAGATTATAGGATGAAGACACGTTCATCGAAATAATAGATATCTCACATGAATAACAGGAGCTGTTTCCCACTAAATTTTCAGACGTGAAAGGCATCATAGGGGATTTGGAAGTTATGAGGATTCCTTTGAAACCTAATGTGAAGCCTATTAAGCAGAGGCCATATAGACTGAATCTGAAGTATAAGGAGAAGGTAAAATAAGAATTAGACAAGATGTTAGCAGCGGGGATAATTGAACCTATCGAAGAGTTTGAATGGGTAAGTCCCATGGTAGTTCAGGAGAAGAAGGTGAAAGGGGAAATTATAATCTATGTGGACTTAAGGAAATTGAATTATGCATGCATGCATGACCCTTTCCCTACACAATTTATAGACAAAGTGTTGGACAATGTAGGAGGAAAAGAGGCTTACTCTTTTACAGATGGCTTCTTAGAGTATCATCAAATCAAAATTATACTAGAAGACATACATAAGACAACGTTTTCCACACAATGGGACTTCTATTAGTATACAATGATGCAATTTGGGTTGAAGAATGTGCCTGCTATTTTTTCTAGAGTTGTAATTGCAGCTTTCAAGGAGTACATACACAAATTTCTGGAAGTTTACTTCGATGATTGGATAGTATTTGGGCTATTAAAGAAGCATGTGGCGAGCTTAATATTAATGTTGGATACATATATGAAGTACCAGATATCATTAAACTTGAAGAAGTGCATCTTTTGTGCACCATTTGGAATATTGTTGGGACATGTGGTTTGTAAACAGGATTGATGGTGGTTCTTGCAAAGATCACAGTCATTATGAACCTACCAACACCGAAAATAGTAAGACAATTTTGTACTACGCTAGGACACATTGGTTACTACAAGAATTTTATAAAAGGATAGGCACAGATAATTGCATTGATGGAGAAGTTTATGAAGAAGGATTTTACCTTCCAGTGGGATGAAGAATGTCAAAATAACTTGGAAGTGTTGAAAGAAAAGATTGTAATTGCACTGATTCTAGTTTTCCGAGATTGGAAGAAGGAGTTCCATGTGCATATTGATGCATCTTGCATAGCTTTGGGAGTAGTACTAGAACATCCGGGAGAAAGGGATATTGATCATCCCATAGAATTTGTAAGTAGGAAGTTGTCTAAGGCAGAAAAAAATTACACGGTTAAATATGTTGTATGCACTGCAGAAGTTCAAACATTACTTGTTGGGAGTGCACTTTAAGATGTTCACTGATCATTTCGTGCTGAAGTACTTGGTGAATAAGCCTATTTTAGGAGGGAAGATATGTTGATGGTTTTTATTATTCCAATAATATGACTTTGAAGTTATAGTGAAGCCGGGAAGATTGAATGTTGGGCCTGATCATCTATACATGATAGAGACAATAGAAGAGCCTACAAGTATTTGAGATAACCTCCCTAATGCACAACTATTTGCAATCAAATTCGCAATATATAGAACAACATGCAAGAAATTAATTGGACAGACACCTTTCAGATTGTTATACGAACAAGAAGTAGTTATGCATATGGAATACATTGTGCCGAGTCTGAGAATTGCAACTGTCATAGATCTCACAGACCATGACATGATGAAGGAAACAATGTTGCATATATTATCTTCAGAATAAGACAAATTCATAGTAGGATTTCATTAGCAGGTGTAGAAAACAAGGGAGAAATCTTGTCATGATAAGAATATCAAGAAGAAGATATTTCGGGAAGGGGATCTTGTATTATTATATGACAGTAAGTTTGTGAAGTTCCCAGGGATTCAAAACACATTGGTTGGGGCCATATATTCTCAAGAACATTTTAGATGGTGGTTTTTTTCAGCTCGTGAAGTTGAATGGAAAGATGATTCTAAGACGAGTGAATGGTAGTAGATTGAAGATATGCAGGGACGACTATGTCCCTGGAGCTTCATACTCAAAAATGAAGGGAAGGAAGCCTTACTGCCACTTGCAGTTGAAAGTGGGCATGGGACTATAAACTACTCTACAAGAAGGGACTTCGCCTAAGGAATATAACTGCGTGATACATAGGAGTATGATGAAGTTCGCAGGAGCTTTGATGAAGAAGAGGTGACTGAGCCAAAGGGAAAATATGACAAAGTTAGCCAGACATATGACTATAGGTAGGAAAAGGGGCATTGTTAAAAGGAAATTACCACTGAGAGGCGCAGGAGAAAATAATTTATGAATCATAGCTAGTCATATATAGCCCATAATTGCATTAAATAAGCCAAATATAGAGCCAATCATGAGCCTGGGAATTCAAAATTGTTATAAAAACCTCATCCCATACCACATTTCACACTTTGTTGCCCAAAGAGATTAGAAATTATGCCTAATCGAAGAAGAGATATTCCATGTCTGAGAGGATCTGGGAAGAGTTGGTTAGGATATTTATAAAGAAATGGCTAGTTGGTATCATGGAGTCACAAGCAGGAAAAACCACAAGGGTAAATGTACCCATGTTCCCGACATGCTTAAGGTTGCCAAGAAAGGTGTCTGTACAACCACAAGAACATGCACAACGACAGTCACAGCCACAAAAGATGAAGGATAAGAGACCATCTGAGGTCTCTCAACAGAATTGAAAACATCACCACAAAAGAAGACATGGAAGGAAGTGTGGACAAAGAACATAGAGGATAAAAGGATGTAGAAAGGAAAGAAAATGTTGTAGCAGAAGGGCCCTCAAGAGGTCCATGACAGTGAGGAAGAAGTCAAGTTTTAGTGGAAGGAGACAAAGGATGTGAAGATTCCCTCTGTGCTCCCAATGCACGTGCCACTGAGAAAGCCTAGCACAAATCCGGTTATGGAGCCAAAGGAAGGGAAAATTTCTTCTTATACACCACTATTTCTAGAAGAGGTGCCTTTTGAAGGAGAAGTGTTGGTGAAGATTCCCAATCTTAAAATGGAATACAGGGATTTCAATGAAAGAAGAAAATATTATAGTTTGATCCCAATAGGTACATGGAGAATGTCTACTACTCGAAGAGCAGAGTTACAATATTGGAACCATCACAATGGATAGTAGGAGTCCAAAGAGAATGTATTTTAAACATGCTGAATGTGCCACACCTTGGTTGAAGCCCATTCAGTACAATCTATGTGTGGTATCTCCTTGCACTGGTACATGATGGTTGCATTTGGCTAGGGATGAGGATCCTGATTGATGAGATGCACATCAGGAGAATAACATCGTTGTCATATCAAGGAAAGGACCCCATAGATGGATTTTTGGGTAAAAGAAAAGACAAGGAGATGGCGCCAATGATGAAGGAAAAGTTTGGATTAGTGAAGAAATCCTGCGTATGTAAGATAAATTCTATCGAGTATCACGGTGTGCACTTTGCCGCACATATCATAGTAGGGAAGATCATGAGGAAGTGTAGGGTCAATGAGGTTCCTGTAGCAATAGTGTCATTAGCTGAGTAGTGCAAGAAAGGAGTCCAGTTCAATTGGGCTTCTTATCTATGTAAAGTATTTTTTATGGATTGTAGTGAAGAACATGAAGAAGGCAAGACATTCCATTATGCATGGCTACTAATTCTTATTGCGCTTGTTGTATGGAAGGAGCCAAAAGATTCTCAATTTCTGACTATTAGGGTACATATATGTGAGGTAGCAAGGTATGCCTCACTCTGGTTTACAAAGGATTCGACGCGCGTAGTAGAAAACATGATCTTCTTTATAGTGATGGAAATGGATCTGCATATGGTGTTGAATCAATATCCTAGATTGTCACTGAGCTTGTATAAATAGTATTGTCATATTGCGAAGTTCAAGGCAGACTTTCATAGGGCGTATGTGAAAGTGATGAAGGACCCAATGGAGACATGGCATCCATTGCCATACTTGGTAATAGAATATTATCTCCTCATGGTAGTGCAGGAATGGCTGGAAGAATAAATTACTCCACCCACTATAGCGGTTTGAGAAATTGGAAACAACATACCTTGTAGGGTGCAGGCACATGTAGGAAGTATGTTGATGTAGAGATAGAAGAAATAGGAAGAGGATAGGAATAGGAAGAACACCTCAGTGATGTGGGGTATCAGAAGATTCATCCTTTGTGGTGAAATTGTGGCCAAGAAAGAAGCAGAAGGCGGATAAGTGTAAGGAAGAAATCCCGATCTCCCTCATTGATGGGGACATCGATGAGATAGCAAAAAATATCTAGGAGATAAACATGAAAACCTGAGACAATATTGATGATTGCTGCAAATAAATATTCGCTAAGGTGCAGCAGGGCATCGCGGAGTTGACGGTGTTGCCACAAGAAATGAGGCAACTAGAGCAGGTAACCCAGTCATTGTAACTAGAACAAATATTGGAAACAACTTTCAGAGTTAGGATGTTACAGATGCTAGTTGGGGCACTAAAGTTTGAAGCAACAACACACAAAGAAAGAGAAAAATCATGGCGTAATGTCCAAATGAAAGTCATTGCTCTACCCTTATAGGTGTTTCATGAATTTCACCAAGGTGTCACTGTAGAATTGTAGGAGCAAGAGTAGCGTGTATCGTTGTTAAAATCAAAGGTGGAGTTAGAAAATCGCTCTATCTTTTATGGCTTTGGTGATGGGACAAAACCCTTATTTTGTAATGAGTATCAAGTATTAGTCATTGTTTCATGGATCCATGGTATGTGGACTATGGTTTTTGTAAACATGAAATTTATTTAAGAAGATATAATACTTTATAAATGATATAATAGAAGTAGAACATGATAGAAGATCATAATCGATTGAGCCTTGTTTTTTATGTAGATTTGGGGAAGACTCTGCGTTTGAGTGCACAGAGGCCTGGAAGACTCTGCAGCTGAGTGCGCATACCACCTGTAGCTGGGTGCGCATGTCAGAGAAGTGCATGTAATTGAATATTATTTTAATAAAGAAGAAAGTTTTAGTGAAGTATTGCATCTCTTTATGTGTTTATTGTATAATGTTATGTATCTGGTTATACATGATTTTCACTAAATTATGCGAAGAACTGTACTATATATTGTTATTTCTTATAGTTTAAGGTTTTAATGTGAATCTATTAAATTAATCATCTATGTGAAGTTATTTATGTGCGTGAAGTTATAAGATCAATATAAAGTAGAAGTAAATAGACGATACCACTGTAAGGACATCCCTTCGACTTCTTGTCTATGTAAAGAGTTTTTGATGGATTGTAGGGAAGCATAGGAAGAAGGCAAGACCTTCCACTATGCCTGGCTACTAATTATTATTGCTCTTATGTCATGGAAGGAGCTAGAATATTCTCAATTTCTGACTATTGAGGTAGATGTATGTGAAACAACAAGGTATGCCTCGCTATGGTTTACAAAGGAGCTAATGTGCATAGCAGAAAACAAGATCCTCTTTGTAGTGATGGTGATGGATCTTCATATGGTGGTGAATCACTATCCTAGATTCTCACCAAGCTTGTATAAATAGTACTATCATATCACAGAGTTCAAGGCAGACTTTCACATGGCATATGTGAAAGAGATGAAGGACCCAATGGAGCCATGGGATCCATTTCCATATCTGGTAATGGAAGATGATCTCCTCGCGGTAGTGTAGGATTGGTGAGAGGAATGGATGACTCCACCCATTGGAGTGGTTGGAATAGTTGGAACAGAGAAGAGTACCTGATAGAGTGCGAGTACGAGTAGAAAAGATGTTCATGAAGAAACAGAGGAAACAAGATGAGGACAGGAACACAAAGAAGACCTCAGCGATGTGGGGCTATCAGAAGATTCACCCTTTGTGGTGAAAATCTAGCTAAGAAATAATTATAAAGTGGATAAGGGTAAGGGAGAAGTGTCATATTCCTCACTGATGGGGACATTGATGAGATAGCAGAAAAGATCTAGGAGATAGACATGGAAACTTGGACAAGATTCATATTCGATGCAAAGCAATCTTGGTTGAGGTGTAGTATAACATCGCGGAGCTGAAAGCATTGCCACAAGTAGTCATGCAACTAGAGTAGGTAACCTAGCCATTGCAACTAGAACAAACACTAGAAACAATTTTGGGAGTTAGGATGTTACACATGCCAGTTGGGGTACTAAATTTTGAAGCAGCAACAATCAAAGAGCGATCAAAATCATGGTGCAGTGTCCAAATGAATTTCATTGTGCTACCCCTCCAGGTGTTGCATGAATTTCACCAAGCAAAATTACAGGAATGAGAGCAACATATGTCAAAGTTAAAATCAAAAGTAGAGTCACAAAAATCATTGATGAAGAAGGGACATGATCAATTGGCCAAGGATAGGGAGGAATAAAGGTAGCAACGAGAATAGCTGGAGAAGGCCATTGCTGAGACTTGCATCACAATTCCATACATGCAAGTTTGTGAGGATGAACCACCAACAGAAAAGGTCGTGAAGCTCACCCTCGTGATCAAGGACTCAAAGGATACTATCGCTCAGTTTAAATTTGAATACGAAGTGCATATATCATAGCTATAAATAAGGTTGCAGCTAGTTACACCACCAGAGGTTTGAGAGTAGAGAAAAAGGGGCCTCACCGCAACATTGAAAGGCATATCTAATACAGTGGAAAATTGTGGAGATCTACTTGATGATACAATGAATATTTGGACCTCACTATAGGATGATCCAAACATCCTAAAGATTTAGGAGGAACTATAGGCTAAGAAGAAGCAGCACAATGAGATCTTAGCATCTGTGAAGACCTTACCAGTCTTGTAGAGGCTTGCCATCATTACTAAAGGGAAGAACCTCCAAGTGAAAATAGATCATCTTCGAAGGAAATCACATATCTTGCAGGAGAGGACTCAGTCGTGGCAAGAGGAAGCCCTGTAAATTTCATAGGTAGTGGACGAAAGGCTGAAGGGATTGAAGAGAAGGGAAGCAGAAATACTGCAAAAGACTGTTGGCTCTACTAAACAAGCTTTGATAAAGAAGGCACACCAAGAAGAAAAATTGATGGCAGAAACGGTCCAACAGTACAATGCAATGTACAACAAGGTCACAACAAATATCAAGGGTGTTGAACTTGAGTGACTTGGGATGAATCACGGGTGAGTCTTGGGGGCCTGTTGATCATGGCCCAACTTGGTCCAAGTTTTTGGTAAAATACCTTGTAGAAGAAGGACCAGACCGTGTAGAACTGGTGAAGATATATTCATCACGAGATCTTTTAGGGCTTTGGGGATGGGACAAAGTACTTACTCTATAACGAGTATTGGGTATTATTTCTTGTTTTGTGGATCCATAGTATGTGGACCATGGTTTTTGTAAAGATGAAATTTTTTAAGGAGATGTAACACATTGTAATAGAATCATCATCGTAGAACATAATAGAAGATCATAAGCGATTGATCCATTTTTTGTTTCTAGTTTTGGGGAAGGCTCCATCGTTGAGTGCATGGAGACCTGGAAGAGTTTGCAGCGGAGTGCACAGATCACCTGCAGCTGAGTGTGCAGGTCAAGTAAGTGTATGTAATTGAAGATCCTTTTAATAAAGAATAAATTTTTTGCGAAGTGTTGCATCTATTTATGTGTTTATTATCTATTGTTATGTATCTTGCTATGCATGATTTTCGTTGAATTATGTGAAGAATTGAAATATATATTTTTATTTGTTAGACTTTATGGGTTTAATGTGAATCTGTTAAATTAATCATTTGAGATAATTTCTTATGTATGCGAAGTTATAAGATCATATTTCATAGGTAATGGGATAGGAGTGTGAAGATGATTTTAATATCTCTTGGTCTTCAAAATCCTCTATGTCAATATGATGTTTCTTCATTCTTGGCTAATTTATAATCTTGTGATATCGAAAGTCAACAACACAAATCAAAATGTTAATAAAGTTGAATCCTTGGGAAACCATCATCCTAATAACAATGATCTCGCTAAAGTAAAGGGTGATGGATCCCCAGCTACACCAACTGATTTCTTGATTTATAAACAAAGATATTATTCGAAAGTTTCAAATCTAGAATTTGATCTGGTCAAACAAGATTATTTTATGGATACTTCTTCTTCAACTCACTATCCTTTGTTTCTTACTACTTGTAATGAATTAACTTATGATGAAGCTATACTATTCTCTTCAAATTTACTATCCGATGAGTTAAATTTTAAATTCACACAAGAAATCAAGATCATCCATGATGAATAAGAAAGTAATCAAATCATCAAGCATCCATCCCATGCTTTGGAAACTCTAGTTTTGCATTAGGATTATTATTTAGTTTAGGTTTCTCATGATATTTCCCCAATCTATACATACACAGATATCAAATTAGAAGAATCTTATAACTTGATTAATCTATTTGTTGAGGTTGTAAATTATTATAAAACTAGTGATGTAGATGGCTTCCATATGGATAATAGTGATCATGTTTAAATAACCAATAGTAGTAGTCCACATGCAATGTCCAATCTGAATCAGCTCTCAAAATGTAATTACTAAACATTCCAATGCTATAGAACTTGTCAAGGAGTCGAGACACTTCAACTCTTATTGATGGTTATGTCAGGTTCTTGCAATCTTGATGAGATCCCTGAACTACGTTAGATTTGGATTTTCACACAAATTTATTTTCTTTGTATTGTTTCACTAGATGTAAACTCATTCTTGATAGATTTCATGCTTTTTTGAGATAGTTTTCCTAATTTTCAATACTAGATTTCAGATTGGATAGAATATCGTGTTTTATTTAATCCATCTTCATGTAAACCTCTTGCATTGAACTTGGGATTGGATGTACATATTTCATGGATGCATTGAGCTATGAAGTTGATCATCCTGATTCTCATAACAAAGATTATCATCAACTAAAAGCTTCATATATGTCAGATAGTTATGTGAATGATCAACTCATATTTCTTGTGAATAGTGTGATGTTAATCATTTTCCTTCTAGTACAAGCTATACTTTTGAGTGTTGGTGACTAATTCAATTATTTGGTGAATCAAATTCCTCATCTTCACAGATTAATTTTCCAGGTTGATATAAAGGTTGAAACTAATTCAACATATGGTAACCTATTGTATCTTAATTGGTTTCCTGTCTTTCCTCTACTAGAATTCATTTTGAATTCTTCTTATTTTCATGATGTTGGTTTAGATTGTAATTGAATACAAGGTAGTGACTTTTAGTATTCAACATGTGAGGAAAATGATGTTGACAAAACCTAGGGCATGGATTTAAGGATTCATTTAAAATTGTTTTCTCTTATTGCATTGAAAATTATTGTGATATGTATTAAATCATTATCATCTTGTTATTATGTGATTATGATCGTGAAGGCAATGCCAATAAAGAATATCAATGAAAACATAAAAGACACCAGAAATAGGCTCTAAGCCAACAAAAAACCCCAAGATGGGAAATAGTGACTGCGCATTTCTTAGAGATGATTGTGTGGTTCTTAGTGGTAGGAATTACTCCTGGGCATTGCACATTTTTTGATGATAGTATTTGTGCAATTGATAAGAACAGTAAATATGAAATCTATGTCGGCATTTAGTGCACCACCTTGATTGACAATTTCTCTCACTCCTAATTGCAATTGTATCATCATTCCATTGAGTTTTATAAATCTTTTTCTCACCTTCGCTTTTACAAGTTTCACTTTTGCTTTTCCTTCGGTTTGGCATGTGTCGCTTTCACTCTTCATAGCTTTTGCAAGTCTCATTTTCACTTTTCTAACTGTTGCAAGTGTCACTTTTTATTGTTTACACTCCTACATGTGTTGCATATTACCACACCACTAGAGGCATCTCTAGCGCATTCTTCTACATTAGCTGATCATTTATATCATAAGGATATGCGCTAGACATTCCCCCATGACTTAACTCACTTTCTAGTTGTAGTCAACACTTGTATCGTAACTTTTATTTTAAGTGTCGTAAATTTAAAGGTATGCTTATCTATTTTTGTTATTGTGTATTCCTTGGTTTGTGTTGATGCTTGTTTATTATGAGATCATTGCTTTAGGACTTGTTTGCACATCTATCTCTCTCTTATCTTACTAATCCCACACTTGAGAATTTTTGGAGCATTCACTACTTTTTCAGCTTGCTAAATCTCTCCTAGAATGGTGCACTATGAAATATTAATTCATAGTGAAACATCCTTTCCTTTTGGATTTGTTCACTGCACAGTCACTACCTTAAAGGATTTTGCATTCTATAATAACATTGCTTGATATTTGCCTTTTATCCCTAAAAATTGTGCAATTCTCCCTCCCATACAAACTTCCACTGTACATTATGCAATCCTAGTCAAAATTCAAGCCTCACTTCCTCCTTGACCTGCGCAATAGCGCAATCACTTTTCTCAGGCTTCCCTGAAATGTGCATTCCATAAGAATAGTGAGCAAGCCTACCTCATTGCATCATTGTCTCCCTTAACTATGTATTTATGACTTCCATTCTCTCATCCACTACTCATTACACATACATAATGACTAGAACTTCATCATCACTTCCTGGAACTACACACTACATAATCCCTAATCTTCCTTCTCAATCCTACACTTTGCCTTGACTTGATCAATTTGTTGCATAAGGAACAAAGTAGACTAGGAGATTTTGGGACTAATGTTGTCTTTTCATGAATGAATTTTATTTGCAGGTATTGTTATCTTGACATGACTGGATGATGCTCAAGGACGAAGCCAAGGAAAGGCTACAAGAGAGCACATGTAGAGAAAAAGCACCAAAGGGACCATCATGAATGACCTGAAGGATTCTTGGAAAAAAAACAAAGACATGGAAACTCATTATAACTTGGAAGGTTTTGACACTCATCTAAACCCTTTGAAGGGTGAAGATCAATTACAAGCAAAGATCCATCATTAATAATATACAAAGATGGCAGCAAGGAGAAAGGCTTGGCTTGGACACATCACAATTAATTTCCTTGTCATCAATGCCAAGTCATGTCTTGTTCAAATGTAATCACAAAGTCACATGTGTCAATGTATCTATCCACGTCATTTCTGGATGTAATTATTGTATTTTAAAAAATAAGAAGATGTAAAATGTGTTGAAGACCAAGTGTTCCACATGGAATGTAAAAAGTCACTTGACATTTATAGAGTCATTACAAGTTCAAAGGTCATAAAGGAATTTGAAGATTCATAGTAGGAGCTAAAAAGTCATGAGGGAGGTCAAGAGGCACCTATTTTTTATAAATACACCCTCATAGCTCAAGGAAAAGGACTTGGACTTTGGAATTTGGACTTTTCACCTTACCATCTCTAGTTTTAAATATGACAGAATATGTTTCTTTGGAGGATCAAGTAGTGACTTAATGTTCCACTATTGGGGCTAGTGTGGCAACAATGTAAGTGTATATCTCAGCACTTTCACTTAATATATGAAGCTATTGGAACCAACACACTTTCATGCATGTGTCATGAATTATTGTGAGACTATTCTTTCATTTTTTGTTGTGTATTTTTATGTTAACACATACTAATGAAAATGAACTATTTCCTTGGCTTTGGTATGCATATTATTGAATGTGCTTTATTACTTGTTTTTATCATTGTTTTTATCTTGTGAGCTATTTTACAGGTTAATAAACAATTCTTTCATTCTCTTATGTATCTCTTTTAGGAGAGTACTATTACTTTTCTTCTAGAGGATCATCCTCTTTTTTCCTTCCATGAAAGTACCATATATACATTTTATGCCTCAAAATGCCAACTTAATTGCTTGATTCAAATATTGTTTGTATGGTCTCTTATGTTGATCATTGCAGCCAAGGAAAATTCTTAAAAACAATGGAAAGTGGCCATATTTCTCAGTTGGGGTTCCTACTCCAAAGGGTGTGAGGTCTACTTGGGACTTCATACTAGGGAGACCCCCTTAGTTGACGGATTTCCATCACCATCAAAAGTTGGCACTAGAAGGAGGGTCAGTTGACAAGTTGAGCATGTTGAGTCTATTTTCAATCTCTTATATTGAATAGATCATTCTAAAATCATAATCCTGGGGTGTTTTTATAATAGATCCAATATTAAACTTTCACTCTGTGGAGAACCTTTTTACAACTTGTCACATTTGAAGTTCAATGGTGAGGGTGAAACATCTATAGCCGAGTATACATCTCAGTTTCTCGAGTATTTTGATTTCCATGAAGTGAATTGTGAATATGTTTCTTGCAAATTATTCAACCTCACACTTGAAGTTCGAGTTAAGCTTTGGTGCCATTCCTTATGATAAGGTTCCATTCATTCATTTGAACATTACTTCAAGGAGCTTCATCAAGATTTTGATAGGTATGATTACCGATATGTTTATAAAAGGATTAATCATCTTACAATCAAACCTGATGAATCAATAGAGGATTTTATCGATAGACTTCTTCACTTATGTTATGAGTTTCCTAAAGAAGATGTAGATTGGGATTTAGTTAATGAACATTTCTAATATTTAGTTCATATTTATTTAGAACCATATGAATCTAAATGTTTTATGAGTCTCCTAGCTTATCTTAGTCTCAAGACACTTAAAATTTCAAAGGATTAACCTAATCTCCCTTTTGTTCCTTCTCCTCCTCTATTTTCATTACCAAATAATGTAGTGTTGTGTACTAATGCTAAAACTAATGTTGAAGTTGGATAAATTTAGAATAAAATCGTTGATCCACTTAACCCGCCTTTTTTCTTCCCCATGGACAAGATATTATCCAGGAAAACTTTGAATGTTCTAATAAATCCATGGAGCCTATGGTGAAGATCAGTTTGCATAGTTCAAATCTTGAATCTGATTTGATTAAGAGTATTTCTTCTATGAGGGACACCTATCATACTCTATCATCTACATATTATGACCCTTTATACCTTGATCTTCTTGACCAAATTGTTCCACCATCCAATTCTTCAAAATATCTTGATTTTCAATTTGTTGGTCCAAATGGTGATCAGGTGCACAATGGTCACATTTCACAAGGGGATAGGAGTGTGAAGATGATTTTAATCTCTCCTCTTTTTAAAAATCCTCTATGTCAAGATGATGTTTCTTCACTCTTGGCTAATTTAGAAACTTGAGATCTCGGTAGTCAACCAAACAAATAAAGATTTTTTAATGAATATGAAGCCTTGGGAAACCATCATCCTGATAACAATGATCTCATTAAAGTACATGGTGATGGATACCCAGGTACACCGACTGATTTCTTGATTTCTCAACAAATATTTTATTTGAAAATTTCAAATCTAGAATCTGATCTAGTCAAAGAAGATTCTTTTATGGACACTTCTTCTTCAACTCATTATCCTTTGTGTCCTACTACTTGTAATGAGCTAACTTATGATGAAACTATACCATGCTCTTCAAATTCACAATCTGATGAGTTAAATTTTAAATTCACATGATATAGTGAGGGCATACATGGTGAAGAAGAAAGTAATAAAATCATCAAGCATCCATCCCATGCTTTGGAAACTCCAGTGTTATCACCAAAAAATGATCACCTAGCCATTTCTAACTAGGTGGATCGAAATACACCATGTGGATTTAATTTTACCATAGTAAAATCACTTTCACTGTGGAAAATAATTTAGTAAACCACTTTTATTAAATTATTTTCTTACTTAAATCAAAAAACCCCATGAGAATAATTAGATAAATCATTATTTATTTAATTTTGTCTAGGAATTATTATTTAATCATTATTTAATAATTATTCCTTGCAAAATTTGACTAAATCCCATAAGAATATTTAAATAAATCATTATTTATTTTAATTTCCTTATTTATGTTACTAAATAATTATTAAATAACTATTTAATAATTATTTTGATTTCACACCTTCCTTGTTTCTCGCAAAATAATTAATAAATCATTTTATTTGTTAATTAGTTCTAAATAAAGGAATTTAACCATTTTAAATTCCTTTTCCCTCTCCAATAAATATAATAAAGTATTACAGGTAGTTAGATCTGAATTTGGTCAATTATATTTTATTATTCCCCATTTTCAAGATTAACTCCATACTTTGCTATATAAAGGAGGCTTTTTCTTCCATTCTTCACCATGATCATTATCATCATCTACACTATCGTCATTTTCTTGAGCTCTCCATCCTTGTTTGGGTTTCTTCACACGATTGAGAGAGGGAATTATATTTATAAAGCATCAAGGATATCAAAGGACCCATCCCACGGAGGGGGACTTAAAAACCAATCTATAGATCTCCTTCACCGGGTGTTATCGATCAAAGATTAATTCATTTAAAATTGTTTTTCCAATTGGGTTATTATTCTGGATACATTATTTTGCTGCTATTTGTTTTGGATCTTGTTTTCTTTCAGTGCCGATTTTCCATTTGTATTGCATATCTAGAATGAAAGCAACCATCAAATTGTTATTATGTTCACTTGTCACCTAGTGATTTAAGTGAGGATTTTTGGTACACCTTCAATCAATTTTCACACACATCATGTTTTTCATTAGGATAATTCTTTAGTTTAGATTGCTCATGAGATTCCCTGATCTATACATCCTTAGATATGAAATCAAAAGAATCTTATAAGTTTAGTAATCTATTTATTGAGGTTGTAAAATATTATCAAACCATTGATCTAGATGGCTTCCATCTGGATAATAGTGATCATGTTGAAATAACCAATAGTAGTGGTCCACTTGCAATGTGCAATCTGACTCAGCTCTCAAAATGTAATTATCAAAAATTCAAAAGCTCCATAATTTGTCAAGGAGTCGATATACTTCAATTCTCGTTGACGGTTATGTCATGTTCTTGCAATGTTGATGAGATCCCTGAACTAGGTCAGATCTGGATTTTCACGTAAATTTCTTTTCTTTGTATTGTTTCACTAGATTTAAACTCATTCTTGATATATTTCATGCTTTTTTGAGATAGCTTTTCTAATTTTCAAGATTGGATTTCATATTGGATAGAAGATATTGTTTTATTTAATCCATCTTCATGTAAACCTCTTCAATTGAACTCGGGATTGGAATGTACATCTTTTGTGGATGCATTGAGATATGAAGTTGATCATCCTAATTCTCATAACAAATATTATCATCGACTAAAAGCTTCATGTATGTCAGATACTTATGTGAATGATCAAATCCTCATATTTCTTGTGAATATTGTGATGCTAATCATTTTCCTTCTAGCACAAGCTATACTTTTGAGTGTTAGTGGATGATTCAATTATTTGGTGAATCAAATTCCTCATCTTTATAGATTAATTTTCCAAGTTCATATAAAGGTTGAATCTAATTCAACATGTGGTAACTTGTTGTATCCTAATTGGTTTCCTAATCGAATACAAGGTAGTGATTTTTGGTATTCAATGTGCGAGGAAAATGATGTTGAGAAAACCTAGTGCATGGAATTAAGGCTTCATTTAAAATAGTTTTCTGTTATTTAATTGATAATTATTGTGATATATATTCAATCATTATCATATTGTTATTATGTGATTATGATCGCCAAGGAAATGCCAATAAAGAATATCAATGCAAATAGAAAATACGCAAGAAATAAGCTTCAAGCCAAGGCAAAACCCGAAGAGGGGAAAACCTAAAAAAAAACATTTTGTATAATTTTTCCAATGAATATTCCAAGAACCAAACCATGCCAAATCTGAGTGATAGGCCAATCAATAACCCAATCCAAATTCCTACAAAAATATCTCTGCAGAAACTCTAATTCCTCCAAGGAACTTGGACGTGTGAGTTAAGACAACCAAAAAAATAATGCTTTCTTCTTCTTTCCAGAATTTTTCTCTTCTTCTCTCTATTATTTCACAGGATCAAATATTCCTTTTTCTTCATTAGATTAGAGAGATGTATTTCTTTGTTGGTATATCCAAATTATAAGTGAATGCCTCTTTAAATAGCCTTCATGTGAGAGAAAATTAGCCTCTCTAGGACAACATGGTGTTGATTGGCTAACCCATCACTTCGGGGATTATTTACATTAAAATTTACAAAAATATTTTTCCTTCTTGATACACGAGCTCTCCTAGCGCTTAGTACATCTTGACCCTTTGACTTGTCAATAAGAACCCTAGAGCACTCAATGGGTTTCATGACCTAGGACTAGAAAATTCATATTTTTCTTTTACAAAAAAAATATTTTTCTTTTCATTTTTTATAAGTACATCAATAATTACATTTCTTGAGACAAGTACATCATCAATCCATGACCTAGTACATTAAATGAAGACCAAACCTAGTTACATTTTAAACACTTCATCTTAACTAGGGAGGTATTCATGACTGACAATGGGTATAAGGATAATACTTCCATTGGAAAATTCTCATAAGAAAAGTCAGATTGGTAAGCCATCATTAGCATTAACATTATGATCAATGTACCAGCATTGTTATCATAACGAGGCCTTGGCTAACAAGCTCTATTGCTAATTTTTCATATTGTTCTATGTTGTATCAATCACTTTCGCCCAATTCAGTACTTCAATAAGAAATATTTCCAAATAAAATTAGTCTTTCCATTCATCAATAATAATTGAATATATAACAATAAATTTAATGAAAATGAAGATAATCAACACATCAACAACAAACACCAAATTTGGTTAAGGACCAGGGAAAACCCCCACTAGGGGGAAAACCCTTTGAAAAAGATTCTTCTGTTAGATTGTTATAAAATTTTCAGCAGAGAGTACAATGAGCTTAATACAATATCATCCAATAACCCAATCACATTTAGAAATATGATTCTAGCATCAAGATATATCAGAGACAACTTTTCTAGTCAGTGGTCAATTGTGGTCGACTGCAATCAATGGTCAAAACTCAGTGAAACTTTGTGGTCGCATGGATGAGGAGTTGTTCTTACGACTGAAGGTTTCTAGTCACTCCCTTAAGCCTATTATGCCTGTGACTATGGCCAAATATAACTTGTGGCAAGTCGAAAAATGTAACCCAAAACCCTAAAATAGATGTGAGCCTCGAACCCTGTAATTTTGTACATTTGTAAACTTATTTTGTCATCCTAGCCTCAAACCTATGTGAACAAATCAATTAATAAGATAATAAGAAGATGCTTGGTGGTTCCAAATGAGATTGAGGTCACTTGTATTTATAGTCTTCCATGGGTGTCCAATTTTCTTTAGGGCTGATCTTCACTTTCCCTTATCCGATTTGAGTGATCTTTAGTTCCATTTTGGTCCTCGCAAAAGGTGGAATTAAATGCAATCACGATATCCATAAAATGAGCTATATAAAGTATAATTTTACTATAGTTGCATATTTTAACACTCTTTCTCAACTAGGGAAAATTACACCTATCAATATTTGATCATAGAACATCATGTCATGTATATCCTATCTACATATCATGTCCCATCTCTAGTCAACTCTATCTATTGAAACATTCTTGAATCTAAAGAAGAATAACTAAGGATCATTAGCTTCCACCCTCTATAAATTTGGAGAGCATGTCTCAATTTGAGAACAATATTGGGGAGAACAATCAACTTGAATCTACAGTGGGGAGCACATCTCAACCCAAAATATTATGGGGGGGCTAAACATCTACAACGCCATATATAGAAATAGGTTATATAGGTGAGCACAATTAAACCCATCCTATTTCTCATTGATCTTCCCAATGATGACCCTCAAGATTCATGTGGTAGAACACCTGCACCATAATCAACTTGGGTTGTACAACCCCAAGTATACTCTTAGCCCATTGACCAGAAAGGGAGCAGTAATCCCAATAAGTTGAGCTTGTGGGTATGATGTTAACAAGGGTATACTCTGCAAAGAACAATATAGGGTAGAAACATCTCCAACCCTATGGGTAACATATAGGGGAGAAACATCTATGAAACTATTTTCCAGATATCCCTCAATCCTATAAGCCTTATATCTCAATTCCTCACCCTCGGATCTCAGACAGGGGGAAAGAGTTGGATGTGTTCTCGATCATTATTCCCCTTATTAGGAGGATTCACATCCATCAGTCAAAGTTTCTCTTCAAAGACCAAGAAATTCCCTTTCAGAAAAGCCTTGGTGAGAATATATGCAATATTCTCATATGTCGATATTTGATGGAGTCGAACGAATCCTCTTTGCACCATGTCTCAAGTGAAGTGATATTTAACCTCTATGTGCTTGGACTTATCATGAAATATGGGATTATCACCTAGATGGATCCAACTCTTTTTGTCGCAATATATCATTTTAGTATCTAGGAATTGTTCAAATACATATCTAAAGAACTTCCTCAACCAATACTCTACCTCAGTGGTAATTAATGTTATAGACTTCTGCTTCCTCCTCATCCACAATATCATGGAAGATTCAAGGCTAAAAGAATCCATATGTACTCTTCTTGTCGACAACATTTCCATCCCATTCACCATTGATGTATTAATGAAGTCGAACATATCTAGTGGAATATCTCAGAACAAGTGTGATAGTCCCATGCAAATATCTCAACATGTGTTTGGAAGCGATCCATTGTGCATGGAGAGGCTCAGTGATGAATTATCTCAATGTATTCATTGCATAGCCATATGTTCAGATCGGTGTTCACTAGGAACATCAGGGCCCCAATCATTTGTCTATACTCAGATGGATTTGCCAAATCGGGTCCTACATCTTATCCACATAACTTCTTGAAATTCATTTCCATTAGTGTGGGTAGTGAATTTCATTTTTTCATTCCAAATATTTACAATATATTTTCCTTGTGAAAGGAAAATTTCACGGGACCTTTTCCACACCTCAAGGCCTAGAAGGTAGTGCATGAGTCAAATATCCTTCATCTAAAATTCAGAGGTTAGATCCATCTTACACTAAATAATCAGGGGCTCACCGCTTGTTGAGAATAGATCATCAACATATAAAACCAAAATCAACGGCATGCCTTTCATAACCTTGAAGTAGAGGTTGGAATTAGAATTACTTCTTGTGATCTCCAGCTTTACCAAATGACTATCTATGTGTGTGTATCATGCTCTGGGGGCTTCCTTCAAACCATACAATTCCTTGTTCACTCTACAAACATGTTTCCTTTGGTCCTCTACTTCAAATCCTTGTGGCGCTCAACATACACTTCTTCATGTAACATACCGTGGAGGAATGTTGGCTTTACATCCATATGATGAAGAGTTCATCCCTAACTTACGACAAGGAAAATTATCAAAATAATGGTTATATATTGAAAAATAGGTGAAAATATATCAACATAATCTTCACCCTTTTTCTAGGATAATCCTCTAGCCATGAACCTTGCCTTGTATTTCTCAATTTTATCATCAACTCCATGCTTGATCTTGAATAGTCACTTTGAAGTCACAATAGATTTCCCCTTCGATCTCAGCACAACATCCCATACATCATTCTTCATAATTGATTCATATTTTTCGACCATAGCATCTTTCTAAACTTTTTATTTTATTTCTTCTTCAAATGTGGGAGGTTTGGTGTGAATCATAGTGCTCATGGCTGCAACATATCCATGATACCTGCATGGTTTCTTCCTTTCTTTAAATGATCTTCCAACATGAGCTTGTCTCTCATCATCATGTAATGTGACTTGATCCTGGTCTCTCCCTAGTGGAAGGATCACATGAAGGAGGATCTAAGGGATCCATGGGCTCCATGGGATCATTAACAATAACTATCTCATATTCGGGCATAGAAAGACCATCCAAAATATCCATATCATCATAATTCTCAGGAGGAAGAGGTGGAGGAAGGTCCCTTGATTTTCCAAGGGAAGTATCTTCATAGAATGTTACATCCTTTCTAATATCAACCTTCCTTTGATGAAGTATATATATTATAAATGCCTTATAATTTTCAAAAATATCCAAAAAATGTACCTTTTATTATCTTGGCTTCCAACTTGTTTATTTTGTCCTTTGGAACATGAAAGTATATGGGGTAGGAAAAGATAAAAAGATGGATAACATTAGTCTTTAAATATATAAACACTTCTTTGGGGGTCTTTTGTTCCAATGCTTTATGAGGCACCTTATTTTGAATATATGGGGCAACATTTGTTGTTTCTTCCCAAAGGAACTTCTACAAATTGTATTCATGGAGCATGGTATGAGTGGCTTCTACAATAGACTTGTTCTTCCTTTCAGCTACTCAATATTTTTCGGGAGTATAGGGCACATTTGTTTCCTTCTTGAAAAAATCAATGATTTCATTCAAAGTGTACTCTCCACCATTGTGAGACCTAAATATCTTGATTTTCTTCCCTGTATAATTTTAGATCGAAGCTTTAAACTCCTTGAACATTTTTAAGGTTTCATCCTTTTGTTTGAACTAATATATCCACATATTGCTTGAAAATCCATCAATGAAGCTCATATGATATAGATGGCCACCAAGAGAGTATACAAGCATTGGACCACCAAAGTCAGAATGGATGAGATGGAGGATGTCATTTGTCTTGTTCTCACTGAAGGGAAATGGTCCACTTGTCTTCTTCCCACTAGCACATCCTGGAAATACTCCATCATGTTGGTCTTGAACCTTGGGAATCCTTGAGACTAATTTCTCCAATTTTAGAAGAGCATCATAATGTAGATGGGCCAATATTCGGTGTCATAGCTCACTTAGATGATTAGTATAATGGACTAATGCTAGAAGTAGTCTTCCGGTAACCCTATAGAGTCCTGCATATCTTGATCCTAATGTGAATACATCTCTCATAGGTGATACAATAGGCCAAGTAAGAAACTTTCCCCTCATGAAGGAAACCATCATCCCTTTGTCTTCAAAAGAAGTTATTGATACCAAATTCTTCTTTAACCCTAGCACATACATCACATCATGGAGCAAAATATATTCTCCTAAATTCAAATGAAATTTGATGGACCAAAATCATTTAATAGTATGAGAGGAGTTGTATCCAAGAATTATTTTCAAATTTGACTCCCTCTCCACCAAATTAGAGAGAACTTATTTATAATTAGAGAAGTGATGAGTGGCCCCACTATCAACCAACCAACTATCCCACAAATCTGTAGGAGAGGAACTAGTAAGAGTAGAAATAATATATTTAGATTGTTTTCCAACATTACTTTCATACCTAGAGTATCTTGAATTATTTTGAGGACACCGATATTCATGGTAACTTGTAGCATCTCTTATTCTTTTTTCATATCTTCTATCGCGATCATTCCTTTGGTCATCTCTTCTTCTTCAATCATCAAACTTGTTTTTGCTTATAGTGTTGTAGCATGGACCATTTTTCTTCTCGGGGCAATATCGAGCATAATGACCCTTCTTGTGACAATTGTAGCATTCAATGTGATATGATGTTCTATCATTCCTTCTTTTTGTATCTTGACGTGGTGGCTTTCTTGATGGACCTTATTTTCCTTTCTTCTTCTTATTTTTTGTGATGAATACAATAGGTTATCCTTCTATATGCTTTCGAATCCTTCCTCTTCATATCATCATTGATTCTTCTTGAGTAATATTTCCAACAATTTCATGAAATGATGGGAGGACATTGTTATTTCTTATGGTAGTGATGAAAGTTTCCCAAATAGGAGGGACACCTCTTAGAGTTACGATCCCCAATTACCTATCAGACACAGTTTACCAAACTCTTTATAATTGATATCTAAGGAGAGATATCCTCGAAATGTGGGATTGCATAGACTCTCCCTTGTTCATTTTCATGTCTTTGAGCTGATATTCAAGGAGATGATTTCATTAAAATTGTTGAATTCATACGTGCCAACTATCTTATCATACATATATTTATATCTTCTCAAATTTCCAACATATGCAAGTAGATTATATTATAAAGCATAAGCTATAATTTGCTTTATATTTAACTCACCTTTCTTGTGCTTGTTCTTGACAACAGTGGAAGCATTTTCCAGAGGATTGGGTACTTTCCCTTGAATGTAATGCAGAACATCATTGTTATCATCTATGATCTCCAACCTGACTTTCCATGTAGAAAATTAGATGAGTCACCCAACTTTTCATTTTCCTTGAAGAATTAAGATATGTTGACTTGACTATATTAGATCCTTCAACTTTCCAAAGATGATTGCTTCAATGTCTGTCTCCTTTTGGGCTTGTCCTTCACATTAACTATGATCCCATGTTAAGTTTCCAGACTATTCTATGGTGTATCAATTACTTTGGCTCAATTCGATACTTCAATTATCAATCTTTCTAAATACAATTAGTCTTTCCATTCATCAACAATAATTAAAGATAGAACAATAAATGTAATGACAAGGGAGACAATAAAAAATCAACAAGAGACACCAGATTTGGTCAAGGACCAAAAAAAACCCTTTGAAAAATCTCCTTCTACTAGATTTTCATAAACTTTCCATCAAAGAGTACAATGAGCTTAATAAAATATCACCTAATAACCCAATCACATTCAGAAATATGATTCTTGCATCAAGATATATAAGAGAAAACTTTTTCTATTTGTAGTCAATTGTGGTCAGCTTCAGTCAATGGTCAAAAGCCAATCAAACTTCCTGGTCACATGGATGAGGAGCTACGCATGAAACTAAAGGTTTCCAGTCACTCCCTTGAGCCTATTATGCCTATGACTATAGCCTAATCTATCATGTGGCAAGCCAACGACTATAACCCAAACCCCTAAAATAGAAGCGAGCCTTGGACCCTATAATTTCGGACCTTTGTGAACTTATTTTGTCATCCCAATCTTAGACCTAAATGAACCAATCAATCAATAAGATAAGAAGAAGATGTGATATTCCTACTTAGTGTTTGACTAAGTGAATATCAAATCTTGATCAATTTTGGCATATTACATTATTTCACTTAGGAGGAGTGGGCTTAGGGGACCCACATTCGAGTTTTGGCATGAGAAGCACCCCAACATTAGCGTTTGATGGAAATATTATGGCTTTGGTGGAGTGTGGGGGATGCCACAAAGGAATTATGGCCCACATTGAGAGTACGCCCTCATTGTGGTGAAATTGGTGAGGGAAATTCGATGTGGGCCCACATGGGAAACTTTGGGGAAAATCAACAAAAGGAAGGAAGGGATCTCATTCTAGGCATCATCTATCATTTTCATAAAAAAAAAATTACATAGGATGCTTGAGAAGTGAGCCAACTCTGCATGGATTGTTCAACACACCGAGTGCTTTCGAACGTAAATCTCAGCCCTTGCTTCGATGGACTTCGAGTGCCAGCCCAAGTAGGGAGTTCTACTTCATCCCAATTCGTACCAGTAGTACTGAGTTGATTTATAGCAGTAGAGAGAGTTACAACAGTGTAAGGACTACGTTGTCATAGCTAGAGGCACTTCAAATATTTGAGGAGTAGAGGGAGTTTGTAGAGGAATTTTTAAGGGAAGGCTTGGGGAGCCTTATAATAGGGTTTGCAAATATTTTTGGAGAATTCAACAACAAAATATTCACGTGGGTCAATTTACCTAGAAAGAGAGCCAATCAAGCCCAACAGGTCCGAATTTATGGGGTCAAGATTTGGTCAAACCCTGCGTGGTTTATTTTGGGTTTCTTAAGTAGAGGTCAAGATTAATTTCTCGGAATTTTCTGAGCATTAGAGAGGGCTCTAGCAGCAATTCATTTCAAGAAACAATAAATTCCTAAGCATCTATAGTGTAGCATGTGGGTTAAGTTAGAAGCAGATTGGAGGAGGGTGATTCATCGATCGTTGTGGGATTTTCTAGCTTACCTAGAGCAAGACCAGGGGAACTCATTCCAACACCTCATTATAGACATTTTCCATTAATAAAATGAGTACACAATGTAGTTTTAGATGAAAATTCGTGGTCTCATTATTTTTTTTGATTTCATGGTGTGTTTCTCTATTTTTCTTTGCATATTTACTATTAATTTTCCCTTAGGGATATTATAGTCGTATCAGAGCTCATAAACTTGGCACAACCTATGGGAGAAGTGCAGTCTATGACACCGGAGGATAGGCAGAAAGTGACATATTGGAGGCAGAGGTATAGAAGCAAGGAAATACAGTTAGAGATCACTCCAGATATTGTGACTATAGAACTGGAGGTAGAATAAACCAACATCAGGGAAAATGAAGGAGATAAAAGGGAGGAGGAGAAGGATTTTTCCCAAATCCTCTCGAAGGCAGTGCAAGATTTATCTTGAAACATTGAAGGAATGGGCCACCGAAATGGCAGTGGCAACAAGGGTAAGGGAGTCGAATGGGATTCCCATATGGAGAAGGATCGACATCTCTCCATGCCAACATGACATTGATTTATAACACACCTCCTAGATCCACCATCCCTACATTTCTTCAATCTGGAGCATGTGGGAAGCCAGAGTAGGAGGAGGCACTTTATGGGGACTATTTCCTGGAGTATTAGTCTGACGGGCCTAATTTTGGGAGGGCCATTAATTTCAAAGATTTATTTCAGTTGAAGGTAACCTATAAGCCCTAGGGATAGAGTGGATGATGTTACATGTAGAGGACATATTTGCAACCCATGGTGGGAAGGTTATTGCTCCCAATCTTCGATGGGTCCTCCAAGATCTTGGCCAAGGCATGGGTCAAAAAGATGGATGTTTAGTTCCAGCTGAACCAAATGATAGAAGGATAGGCAATCAAGATTTTCATGTTGCATCTGGAAGGCTAAGCCCATGGTCAGTGGTTCCATGGATCGACCACATTGGGACATGCAGGAGTAACTGCCTATGAGGATTTCATAAGGAGGGTGTTGGAGTGGTTTGAGAGGAAGCATCTAGAGAAATATTTCAGGGAGATGAAAAGGTTCAAGAAGAGCGGGAGTGCAAAAGCCTACATCTCAGAGTTTCTGAGATTGTTTGTGATGGTGCCTAACTTGTCAGAGTATAGGAGGATCTTCATGTTTGTGGATGGACTAGTAGAGCCATTACATGGGTTAGTGAGGTCTAACAGGCCCACTACATTATAGGATGCAGTAGGGAGAACCCAAGATTTAAAGGATGCCCTACCTAGGGTGCAGGCACCATTACACCCTAGACAAGGTCTCCAGTAGAGGGGGTAGGACACCAGGGCTCCACCACCAAGAGCTAATCAAGGGCATGGTAAGTTGGATGAGGAGACCCAGAGAGAGCTTGAGAGGAGGAAATTGTGCTTCACTTGTCAAGAGTCATGGGCACCAGGCCATATGTGTGTAGTAGGAAAGGCCCACTATATCGAGGTCTTCTCAGAGAGTGAGGTACAGGATGAGACCTGTTTTGAGATGGGTGGAGAGGACAACATAACACCTTTTGGGGGAGGACCACCACCACCATGGCCACCAATAGGGGGATTTTCCTTTGCACCTACTGGGGGGTCCTTGCATCATTGTATGGGGTAGCCAAATTCTTAACTATGAGGATTGGAGGCACTGTTCAGGGGCAACATGTATTGATTTTGGTGGACAGAGGGGCCACACACAATTTCATTGATGCTCAGTTGGTTTAGAGGAGGTGAATCACAACTGAGGAGTTTGAGGTATTCTTAGTTCTTGTGCCTAGGGACAAAACCATTCGGTGCACGCATAATGTGCCAACCTTAATATTGACCATGGGGAAATACTCCATGACAAATCATATACGTGTGGTGGATGTAGCAGACACCAATGTAGTGTTGAGAATCCAATGACTCTATATTCTTGGCAAAGTCACAATAGACTAGAGGAAGTTGGAGGTGGAGTTTGTAGGGCCATATGGCAAGATTGTGTTGCTTTAGGTGATGCAGTCATACCCACCACATACTATTGATGGAGTTTGTAGGGCCATATGGCAAGACCGTGTTGCTTTCGGGGATGCACGCATACCCACCACATACTGTTTCACCCCAGAGGATGGAAGATCACTTGAGACATGGATACATTGATTTGGCTATGGAGTTGAGGATATCAAAGGTTGGGTGAAAGCCCAAACCACCACGTCCATAGATACAGGTTATTCTTGACAAGTTTCCAGTGGTATTTAGGGACATACCACCGTGTCAACCACTTGATCGAGGGTTTGAGCACACTATCGATTTGGAGACAAGGGTGCAGGCCATCATCACCACCCCTTATTAACATCCCAAGGCTTATCTAGATGAGATCGAGAGAGCCATCCATGAGTTATTAGTTCTTGGGCACATCAGGCCCATACCTATCCCTTTTTCTTCATCATTTTTGTTGGTGAAGAAGAAGGATATGTCCTTATAGATGTGCATCAATTACAAGGACCTCAACAAGAAGACATTAAAGAACCACTATCCCATTCCATGTATAGATGAGCAGATGGATGAGTTGAGGGGAGCTAAGTTCTTCTCAAGGTTTGATTTGTGGTCGGGGTACCATCAGATCTAGGTGAGGGGCTGAGATGTCCCAAAGACAACATTTCGGTGCCATTATGGGAACTTCGAGTTCTTGGTTATTCCCTTCACGCTTACCAATGCACCTGTGACATTCTATTCATGCATGAACCTTGTGTTTCATGGGAAGTTTTGGAAGTTCTTTCTGGTGTTCTTTTCATACTAATTTACAGTTGGATGTGGGAAGAGCATTTGCAGCACCATGAGATAGTACTGTGCATTCTAGAGGAGCATTAGTTCTATGCCAAACTCTCCAAGTATGAGTTTGGGCTAACCGAGATGCTCTACCTAGGGCACATCTTTGGGGATGATAGTGTCAGAGTACACGAGGATAATATCAACGCTATCCTAGATTGGCTAGAGCCCCTGAATGTGAGTGAGCTAAGGGGTTTTATGTGCATTTTCACTTATTACAGGAAGTTCGTGAAGGGCTTCTCCCATTTGGCCAAACCCCTCATAGATTTAATGAAGAAGGAGTCCTTTGAGTGGACCAATAGAATGCAGGAGGCATTTGATCGCCTCAGGAGGTCATGAGTAGTTTTCCAGCGTTGGCACTTCTTGACTTCACTCAGCATTTCATGTTGGAGTGTGATGCATCATGAGTGGGTGCGGGGGTTGTATTGATGTAGGGGGGGCACCCCATAGTGTTTGAGAGCCTGAAGATACTAAACCATTGGCTAATTTACTCCATATATGATAAGGAGATGTTGGCCATCATGCATGCATTAACCAAGTTTTGGCAGTATTTGGTGGGGAACAGGTTTAAGGTCAAGACCGATCACAACAGCCTCAGGTTATTTCTCGAGCAGAAAAAACTGTAGGAGAGGTAGCAGAAGTGGGTGATAAAACTACAAGTGTATGGATTTTACATTAAGCATGTCAAAGGGAAGCACAATGTAGTGGTTTATGCATTTTCCAAGAGGCCAACCACTCTTTCCTTGATGATCATCGCCCCATATTGAAGGGCATAGTTACTAGTGGAGTACTCCAAGGACAAGTTTGCATGTGATGTCCTTGATGGGTTGGTGACAGATGATTAGTATCAAGTGATGAACGGGGTGATCTACTACCGAGGCCAGATTTATTTGGTACCCAAATCCCTGATGAGGGAGAAGATTTTATAGGTTGCTCATGATTCACCATTAGCAGGGCATCAGGGGTTCACAAAGACATATCGAACCATCAAAGAGCACTTTGCATGGAAGGGCCTCAAGGATGATGTTCTAAGGCATATTCGAGAGTGTGACACATGCGAGTGGAACAAGGAAGAGTAGACACAAGTTACGGTTGCAGTCGATTCCCATTCCAAAGGGGAAATGGGAGATCATTCATAAGATTTCATTATCAAGTTTCCCACAGTATAGGGAAAAGTTTGCATCTATGTAGTGGTGGACCACTTGACGAAGTATGCTCACTTTGTCACCATTCCAACTCGGTACTTGTCCTCGCACAAGGCCAAATTGTTTTTTAGAGAGTTTTTTCAGCTACATGGTCTCCCAAAGACCATCGTTAGTGAGTGAGACAACAAGTTCATGTGTGGATTTTGGCAGGAGCTACTTCGGTTGGTGGGTATTGAGCTCACCCTGACTACCAGTTACCACCCTCAGACAGACAAGCAAATGGAGATAGTTAACAAGTGGCTAGAGGGCTACTTGTGTAACTATGTGACATGGCAGCATAGAGTGTGCATACGGTGGGTGCACTTGGGTGAATACTTCTACAACACTACGCATCACATGTCTTTAGGTATTTCGTCATTTCAAGCTCTAGATGGTTATGATGTGTTATCTTTTGCTGAAATTATGTTTGGAGACAAAAAAAACCCCAAGGGCTAAGGACTAGATATAGGAGAGCCAAGATATCTTGAGGACTCTGAAGGACATCCTACAAATGGCCCAAAATTAGCAGAATATTTATTTAAATAAAGGCAGAGTTGAGAAGCAGTTTGAAGTAGGGGACTTGGCATTTTTGAGGCTCCAACTATACAGGAAGTCTATGCTCAAGAAAAAGGGGGCCAAGAAGCTCAAACCCCTCTTCTATTGGCCTTACCCTGTCACTTGGAGGGTGGGGGAGGTAGCATATGAGCTGGAGCTACCATCGAGGAGTTGGGTCCACAACATTTCTCATGTTTCTTGCTTAAATAAGTCACTATGACAATAGATTATAGCTACTATGGAGTTACCCCCTGTGGATGGTGAGGGGCATTTAGTGTTAGAACCGAAGGTCATTTTGGACACTAGGGAGAGACATCTATGTGACAAGGACATCAGGGAGTTTTTTATCCGATGGAGGAATCTACCGAATGGGGATGCCACCTGGGAGGGGGAATAGATACTACCACATCCTTCTTTGCAGTTTCTTGAGAACAAACAACACTTTGGCAGGGACAACTGTGATATTCCTACTTAGTGTTTCACTAAGTGAATATCAAATTTTGCTCAATTTTGGTGTATTACATTGTTTCACTTAGAAGATGTGGGATTAGGGGACCCACATTTGATTTTTGGCATGAGAAGCACCCCAACATTAGAGTTTGATGGAAAGATTGTAGCTTTGGTGGAGTGTGGCGACCACCAAAAAGGAATTTTGACCCACATGGAGAGTATGGTCTAATTGTAGCGAAATTGATGAGGGAAATTCGATGTGGGCCCACATCAACAAACATGGAGGAAAATAGAAAAAAGGAAGGAGGGGCTCTCATTTTGGGCATCATCTATCATTTTGAGAAAGTATACTTTGACATAGCTTGCTTGACTAGTGAACCAAGTCTGCATGTGTTGTTCAGTGCACCAGGTATTTCTGAGCAGAAATCCAAGCCCTTGCTTCAGTGGACTTTGAGTTCCAACCCATGTAGGGAGTTCTACTTCATCCCAATTCATACCAATAGCAGTGATTCGAATTACATCAGCAGGGAGAGTTACAGCAGCACAGGGACTATATAGTTATAGCTAGAGGCACTCTAGGGAGTTGAGGAGTGAGGGGAGTTTGTGGAGGAATTTCAAAGGGAAGGCTTGGGGAGCCTTCAAATAGGGTTTGTAGACATTTTTGGAGCATTCAACAACAGATTCTTTAGGTGGGTCGATTTACCTAGCAGGAGAGTTAGTCAAGCCCAAGAGAATCGAATTTCCGGGGTCAATATTTGGCCAAACCCTTCATGGGTTATTTTTGGTTTCTTAAGTAGAGGTCGGGATTAATTTCCAAAAATTAAAAGTGGTAGAGAGGGCTCTAGTAGCAGTTCATTTCAGGCAACAACACATTCCTAGGCATCTACAGTGTAGCACTTGGGTCGAATTAGAAACAAATTGGAGGAGGGTGATTCATTGATAATTTTGGGCTTTTCTAGCTTTCCTAGAGCAAGCCCAGGGGCATTCGTTCCAGTATGTTTTTGTACACCTCTTTCCATTAATAAAATGAGTACACAGTGTAGTTTTAGATTCAAATTAGTGGTCTGATTATTTGTTTTTATTTCATGGTGTGTTTCTCTATTTTGCTTTTCATATTTACTGTTAATTTTCCCTTAGGGATATTACAGAAGATGAGTGGTGATAAATAAATGAGATTTAGTTCACTTTTATTTATAGTCTTCCATGGGTGTCCAATTTAATTTGGGGCCAACATTATCCAAAATTTGCATGTGTGGCTTTCCTTCATAAGTACACTTTCCCTTATCCAATTTGAGTGATATTTAGGTCAATTTTGGTCCTCTTGAAAATAGGAATTCAATGCAATCATCATCTCCATCAAATGAGTTTCCTAAAGTGTAATTTGACCATATTTTCATAATTTAACATCTATCTCTGAATATATCAGAGCACAATGTTAGGAGGCTTTATGTAAGACACACAGTACCTCTCAGAGCACATATCTCACCTGAGTATTCACTAGGTATGTACCTATAGGAATATTCTTCTCTCGGATTCCCAATCCTCAAATAATATCGGTCCTCTTCAACTACACTTTTCTTGGATACCATGTCAGATCCTCAAAGAGTGCTGGCCACGAGATTACTACCTATCTTGGCCTCACAATCCTTAAGGAGTACGGTCTCAGATTCTTACCCAATCCTATGGATGACATTCTCTACCCATTGACTTAACTAATACTTGTGGTTGTTAGTCTTGGTCCAATGCATGACACATAAAGTAAAGAACCATGTCCACCAATCCCTCTTAACTAGGGATGGGTGTTCAATATCAATATTCATTAGCTACCTGATACTAATTCTTAGGGCTCTCTCATCACCATTATTATCACAAGTGAAAGATTTATTTGAAAACCACAGAGACCTCCAGGTGTATTGGTACCATCATCAATACAAGGTCAACCGTCACTTTCCACATCATTGTCTTGCAATGACTGCATCATCACAAATCAACCATCATAGAGAAAGAACATGACTTCCTCTAAACATTGGGGAAGTGATATAGGATATGATCATCAAACCATCTACAACCTACTCTCACATCTCTCATCATGAGGTAAAACAACTTCTTCAAACCAAGTTCTAAGGAAGTAACCCAATGTAATCATGATTGCCATAGATTCTTCATATAGCAATATCCTGAAGAGCTTATCAGAGTATCATATCATTATCAACGTCATGGACTTTCATTATCATCATAGCTTTTAGCAGAATCATCGATATCATGCCTCGGCCAGCCATCTAGTCTTGCATGGAAACTTATTGTGTTGAAACTCAAGTGGAGGGCTTCCTCAAAGACCTACTTCAAACCATATACAATAGATTTCAATGATGATATCATCATGGTCATTATTCCTAGAATAAATCACCCCTGGCATCGCATATACATGATCATTACACAATGTCATTTAGCTTGCAACAAAACATCAACGTTAGCTGGATGACTGCCAAGTATATATATCAAAACTACAATAAAATGTTTAAAGTATCATATGTAATGAGCCATGATGCAATGAATTCTACCAATGAAACTATATGCCCTCCTCTAATATTAAAAAGTATCCATATGATGGATCATTATCATAAAAACAAATCCATAGGCTCTTCTTCCTTCCTCTTTTGGGTTCTTTGACCTCTTTAGTTGCATGGGATCCATCCTTTTGTTTTGTATCTTTCCTTGAATTAGGCTCATTCATAAGCTTTGGGAACTTTATTCTGTAGTTTCCCATGTTTTTATATTCAAAGCACCTTGCAATTCCCTGCTTCTTCTTTGGATGTCGAGACCTTCCAAACTTGACTTTTCTCAATGTGTTCATCCTTGCTTCATATGCCTGAGATTTTCCGAGAGGATCAGTCTCCTCCTTGGTCTTAAAATGGGATTATCCCATTATACATTGAGACCATAGATTATCAAAATTGGAGGCCTCTTTCCTTGCATAGATTCTACACATAAATGGGCTACATTCTTAAGGCATGGCATTGAGGATAATCATCATTATTTTTTCATTGGAGGTTGTCTCGGCAAGGGCTTGCAATTGATCCCTTAATTGGGATATCTTGACTATGAATGTGTCCATATCTTCATCAAACAAATCTTTGATCTTGTACAACCTATTCCTCAAGGCTATCTTTTGTCCTCAAGTGTTGGCACAATACAACTTATTTAGCATGTCATATATCTCCTTGGCCTTGTTCAACTTTTCCACAAATGGAATGAGATGGTCCTTGATGGATTGAATTAATATCCTCTGGGATCTTATCTTTCTCTTGTAGAACTCATTCATACATGTTATTCTTGTTTTTTTCTGTCACCTTTCCTTGAACAATGTCCTTGACATCATTCTCTATCAAGATGAGGTCTATCCTCTTCTTCCACCCTTGGTAGTTATAGGTACCCTCAATTTTATTTTCGCCCTTGCAAAACGCAGACATGTTGAGCATTGGATATCCCTAAGATAAGACTCCCTCTAGATTGATTTTTTTTCTCACTGTTA
The DNA here is from genome assembly GCA_000404065.3 of Pinus taeda. Taxonomy (NCBI): domain Eukaryota; kingdom Viridiplantae; phylum Streptophyta; class Pinopsida; order Pinales; family Pinaceae; genus Pinus; species Pinus taeda. Next base: position 66,483 of record APFE030165548.1, read on the forward strand.
ATCAATTGTTTCTCTTCTTCCAAATTCATTTTGAATTGCACAAGTCCCAACTATTTAGGATATGCTTGTTACAGGCATGTCACTTATAGAATATGACAGTCAATTATCTTGCACTAGGTCTCTTTCACTTTGCATGTAGTTATTATTTCCAACTTAATCAAAGATAATATATTTACACTGGAGACTTTACCCTTTTCATTTAAAGGTTGATCCCACAGTTAGATTTAAAATTCATTGTGTGTATATGTACTATTGTAGGTCAGCCTCACTGTCACTTGATGAGTTACCAACTGTAGACAAATATATGTGCCTACCTTACCATTGTAGGTTCCATATATAAAATAAATTTGACTTTATACACAGGTCATTTAGCAAGATGATGAAACTTGTGACGGGCCTATATATTTCCTCTTTGGCTCGATCAAGGTATTCCACCTTTACACAAATACTATGTCAATAACTCATTCTTCATCTATAGGTAGGTGACTTTACACAATATTTAATTTAGATTTGCAATGAGCTCAAGATTTTTAATGAATTTCTCTTGGAAATAGTAATATGTTTCAATGAATAGAGACTCTAGAATATCTTCAGAGATTACTTATGCACAAATGATTTTGCTCAGACCCTTCATGATTCCAAATTCTTGGTTAAGGTAATGCTTCATAACTCATGATTTTCAAAACAAATATATACACAAGAGTTTCAATACCCAACTAATTTTGGATCTCTACATAGAATACTCCAATGAATATGATGACATCTTGTTTAGAACCTTTATGATTTATACAGATGAAAAATTTGACCTACGATTTTTCACAAGTATGTGCTCGGATTGTAGGTGTAAAATTTGTGCACAGAATTTTGATTATGCTTCAAAAACTATCACTATACATAGAGAATTTGTATGTCAACAAGTGGATTTCTCATCATGAAGAAGTTTTGCTAATGTAGTTAACATACTAGTGATGCAAATTTTGTTGGGACAAAGACTGAGAAGGGGGCTGAATAAGTATTTTAAAAAATCACAATAATAATTTTATTTTCTGAAATGTATAAACAAATTGACTGAACCCAACTAGTGTATATAAACGACTATTGTAAAAGAAACTAGTGTATTCTCAGTAAACTTGTAAAAAAACTAATTCTTTATCTATTAAACTTGAACCAGAATGTAAGTGATTTATCGAGCATTTCATAAGCAGTAAACGGTGCAGTAAGAATAGAATAAAGTATCACACATAAGTAACACACATGAACACCAGGATTTAAGGTGGAAACTAAATGTGGGATAAAGCCATCGTTGTTGTCGTCTCAGTCTTCAAAACTTATTAATATCAAAAACTTCTTACATTCTTGTATTTGTGCAGAATAATACCAGTACACAGGCACCCACTTGCTGAAGGCTACAACCTTCACTCATTCTCAAGATCCTAATGGAAGGGAGCTCCAACCCCCTGATCTTATCACCATCTACTACTGGTAGGAAGCTTTGACTTCCTCACTAAAGGCTCCAACCCTCAACAACATCCATGGACCACGTTTCATAAATTTTCACATTGGATTTAATATCAACACTTATGCTTAATCATCACTGTAATAAAATCATCACCCTATGACACACAAAATCAATCAATCACTAAAACCCAACCAACTGACACTTAATAAAAACTCACTAATCAACTGGAACAGTCAGATCACTGTAACCAGTACACATAATTGAACTTAGAATATAACATCGACACACAGAGTCAACTACAACCCTGATCATTCAAATGCCAAAATGTATATGTTACTTCACTTAAGGCAACCTGTGTGCATATGTGTTTTTTTTGAAGCGAAACCAGCGCACAGATATTAATATACCAAAAATTGAAAACTTGACTACTATAATTTTGAAAAAGAACATTGAATCATACTCAGGTCTACTACAACACTCTGAACCAATCACGAAACTGTCTCTAATATTCAATCACAATCAACAAGTGATGCAGGAGCATTCATCTCAATAATATCATTGTATTTTAGTAGACATAGGGGGTCTTGTGTTTTCAAGGAAGTAGGTTTCCTATGTTTTGAATTAATGTAATTATTAAGGTTTTGAGTGATTTTAATGAGAGAAGCTAGAATAGGGATTTAAATAAGTATAGTGAGGCATATTAGTGAATATTCTCGAATGTAGGAGACTGAGAGAATTAGGATAGTTGAGAGATTGAGATATTTGAGAATTAATTGTAAAACTTAGATTAGGAGTTAGTTCATGATTTTGTGGACTAAACAGGATCCTTAGAGATAAGGAAGAGATTTTAGGATTTTGTTGAGAATATTATGGATCTAAACCAGGAATTAGTTGTAGAATCCTTTTGTATAAATGTAAGCCTAAAATGCAGAGTCAGGGGTTAGCTAGTTAGTCAAGTCAAGTTAGTAGTTAGAGGTTTAATTGTAAGCCTACGGGCAGATTGTGAAACAGAGGCCACTGATATTGGAAATCTGGCCTGAGAGAAGAAACTATGTAAATACCTGTTTATTAATACAAACAACTCAATTCTGAGTTTATGTGTGTATGGAGTAATTTAATTCTAATCTGTGTGTGAACTAGAAGTAAGTTCTATGTAACCGAAGTTGCATGCGCAGAATCAAAGGTGGAATATAGAGAAGAATAACAGAGAGGTTTTATGGCTTTGTACACATCAACAGTACAAAAGGAAGCCTTTAATGTTACAGTGAAAGTGGAGGAAGCATAAAGGCGTGAGCAGAGTTAAGGAAGAGAGTTATGTGGCAGAACAACGAAGGACCAGAATCCTAAAGAAAGTCGACGTCGGAGAAGAACATTGACGAAACGATATAAAAACAAAGTAAAGAGAAGGGCGAAGAAATGAGGTAATGACGTATATCAGTCATTAGATCTAAAGATAAACGAACGAGGTTGAAGGCGATGGGTGACCAAGATTAAGTTCTACAACATAAGAGAAAGAAATGAATGGCGAAGATTAAATCCAAGTACTTGTAGAAGGTGAAAGGTGGGAATCGATCTAGACCATCAAATTGACAGATCTAGTAGATCGATGGTGATTAGTAATTATAGCAGTGGTAGAGAGTATAGGATGCCTTGATAATGGTTGAAGGCCCAGAATTAATCTTAGTCGTCGATCACAAAAGTCAATTCTTACATCACAGTCAACTGTGGGGGTTAAGTTAGTTGATAACCCGCATGCTAGTTGAAGGGCCATAGACCATAGGATTTGATGGCCTCCATCATCCAACAGATATCGAGCCATAAAGAGATTAGACTTTAACTTCAAGGGAAGACCTGGATATTTATAGACTAAGATTTTATAATCCTTATCAGATCCGTAAGGCTGATTAAATGTCATGTAAGTGATTTGTGTGATATCGTTGTGGATTGTCAGATAAAATGGGTTTTGATCTACGGTGGAGGATCACTGAGCAACTTTGTTGATCGAGGAAGACATCAACCATCAGATTCAAGACAAGATCGACGGTGGAGATTGAAGTGATAAGATTTGTGGAGAGCATACCCGAGAAGGTTATAGGCACGGTTTCATTTTATTTGAAGTCAGGTTGTGTTATCACATATCGTATGTGAGAGGAGGAGTCTTAGGAATGTGATGGAGTCACATGTTGGTGTGATGCAATATTACGACAGTCATTGATCTGGTGGACAAAATCAATGGTGGAAAGGGAAATCAAATATTGCAAGTTGGGAGTTCTGAATGCATATTCTATTGAGTCCTTTGAAACTCTACGATTGCGATATAGGATGAGCTGGCACATAGAGTGGGGTTTGTTTAATATGCGTGGTTATAGAATTAACCAGAGTTGTTATAAAGGATGAAGGGTTGAGTTATAAGGTTCCGCGAAACTGGATTAACTGAGGATCAAACTGGAGTTAGTTATTAACTCATTATGCATGAGATTTAATTAAAGGTATTTCAACCTTAATTAATGAAGGTTTGACTAGGTAGGTCATAAATATTCTTGGGATAGATGAAATTATGCATTTTATATGCATATTGTGGGTATCACGGGTTTTTCCTGTGTCAACCAGAAATCTTAACATTCTTCAACCAATCAGTAACCAAATTGAACTTCATCATTCAATCAGTTCTACTTCACACATTATCACTCAACCGATATCAATCACGAGGACATCATTGACAGATAGTAGAGAATAGCAGCACTGATCATGTTGATCAGTCCTTTATGAACATAAACCCTTACTTTATATACGTGACTTTGAAGAAGTGAACCCGCATGTATATGCTCTTTTCCCTATACCAACTAGCGTATAGATCTACAAATTTTGACCTAAAATTGTGCAACTCTTCAGAACTTTAGAAAGACCTAGATCATAATATTCAGAAATAAAAACATGCACCAACACTTAGATATAGTCAATCCATGAGCAGATCGTACAATGAAAAGTTATTTCAGGTCTCATGATCTTGATCCATCATTGTATTCATCAATGCATAGTTATTTTAGATCTATGTGACAATTATAGCCCTTACAATGAAAATATACTTCAGATTGAAGTATTAATCAAAAATCCTTTCGCTTGCACACTTAGCACTTTGATCTTCACCTCTTTATATAGTTTAGACCTTATCCACTAGCATGGGTCAAAACTACACTCGTGTCAGTGGTAATCTGTGAAGGGATGATTATCCATTGTCGTTCTCATTACTATGGGCCAATACCATGGTAAGGACCCCTGGTATTTAAAATACCATGGTGAAAAAACCATACACTACTTTGCTTCACCAAACTCGTGTATATACATAAACTTGGCCTTGATGAACTTGCATATAGATTTTCCAATATTAAGCTGTATCAAAATTTTAATTTTGATCTGTAAACCTTTGACTCATCATTATGGTATTTTGTTCCATCATTATGTCACCTCTGAACTGACCTATGGATTCATCCAGCTACCATATACTTGGTTTTTTACTAGTGAGTTATCATCAAGGAAAACACTTGCATCATAATGCCAACAATCTCCCCCTTTAGACTTTATGGCAACCATGTTGGTGTTGATCACCTCAATCTATAAAAAATTATTAGATACATAAAATAATTGTTATTCAAACACCAAGATATTCTCCCCCTTTCACATCAAGGGCAAAGGGAAGACCAAAGCTCCCCCTTTGAATCTGATTTACATTATACTACCCATGCTCTCCCTGAGCACATGTTGAATCTTCAAAAATATTTTCAATTGAAGAACATAAATCTATAGCTCAACTGAGTATGACCTTTCTATCACCAATGACTCATACTTACATCAATCACCCAACCAAGTGGGGATACATATTTGACTCAACCACACAGCCAATTGGGATTACATATTTGACAAGATCTCAAAAGTTCATACATTAATGAATATGACCATTATTACATCATAGGTCTCCACGTGACCTTTTCATCAAATGACAGATATGACATTAATAATTGATACCAAAAGATCTTAAAGGTACCATAATTTAGCAACCAAAACGCAAATAATGCATTATATTCTGCAAGGCTAATGCTCCTCCTCACCCTTTGCTACCTGTTCATTTTCAACAACTCATTCATGAAATAATCTTCATCAATCAGATAAATATAAATGAGAAAAACATAACTCAATACCATATCAGCAGAATGTACCAATCAACACTAGACAAAGAAAAATCAAATCATGGCTGTCAGAAGCATGTCAAAGGCTGATCTTGAGTCTCTCCCACTATTTTTATATCAGATAAAAACATACGTGATTGTCTATAAAGAAACTCACATATATATGTGACTATACTTTATGAAATTTGCGTATAGCCAACAACCTTCTAAATTTCCACCTGTATACTAAGCAGACTGAATTAACAACAAAATGAGTTAGAGACAACTCCTAGTTTTTGTCTAAGGTATTCAAATCCTTCTTTAGGAAGGGGTTTAGTAAATATGTTAGCAACTTGTTCTTTGGAGGGAACATACTTCAATTTAACCTTTTGGTCAAGCACTTGTTCTCATAGAAAGTAATACTTAATAGGAATATGCTTGGTCTTGGAGTGCATAACAGGATCTTTCAAAATACTAATAGCACTTGTATTATCACATAGGATGGAGATGGGTGGAGAACATTTGATTTGTATATCCTGTAATGTTTGAATCATCTAAAGAAGTTGTGTGCAACAAGATGCAATAGCTACATATTCTCCTCCCACTGTAGATAAGGCAATGGAACTTTGTTTCTTTCTGAACCAAGATACCAATCAGGGCCCCATGTAAAATGCACCTCCACTAGTGCTTTTCCGGTCATCAACATTTCCAGCCCAATCTGCATATGTGTATGCATGAAGGGAAATATTTGCATCTTTAGGATACCATAGACCAAAGTCTTGGGTTCCTTGGAGATATTTGAATATTCTCTTTACTTCCTGAAGATGTGATTCCTTTGGATTGGCTTGGAAGCTTCCAACAATGCCAATTGCATGCATGATATCTGGTCTAGTACCTATTAGATAAAGTAGAATTCCAATCATAGACATGTATTATGGTTGGTTTATGGCAGGAGAATCATCATTAGAACTAAGGCTACATCCTATCATCATGGGAGTACATACATGTTTGCAATCTTACATCCCATACTTCTTCAAAATCTACTTGATATATTTTGTTTGTGAGAGAAATATACCATATTTTGCTTGTTGCACTTGTACACCAAGAAAATAGGTTATTTCCCCAAGTAAAGACATTTAAAATTCTTGCTTCATGACAAAAGCAAAGTTTTGGCTCATAGATTCTTCATTACTACCCAATATGATATCATCAACATAAACAACAATAATTAGCAGTTTATCACCCTCAATTCTTGTGTACACGTTGTTTTCTACGGATCCTTTTGTGAAACCTTGCTGTTGAAGATATTTGTCAACATGATAATACCATGCTCACAGAGCTCGTTTTAGCCCATATAAAGCCTTTTCGAGTTTGCATACAAGTTTTTCATCATTTCTCAAAATGAATCCTTTTGGTTGTTCAATGTACACTTCTTCTTCTAGATCTCCATCAAGGAAAGAAAATTTTACATCCATTTTATAAACTTTGAAATTTTGAAAAATTGAAAATGCAAGAAACATTCTTATGGCTTCAAGTTTGTCTAGTGGTGCAAATGTTTCTTCAAAATCTATACCTTCTTGGTTAGCATAACCTTTACAAACAAGTCTAGCTCTATTCCTAATGACCTCTCCATTTTCATTCAACTTATTTTTAAATATCCATTTTGTCCCAATAACATTTTTATCATGAGGCCTTGGAAGCAATTCCCAAGTATCATTCTTTTCAATTTGATCAAGTTCTTCATTCATGGCCTTAACCCAAAATTCATGTTTACTATATTGATTTACATTTTGTGGTTCAATGGTGGATAATAAAGCTAGATAACTAGAAGATCCTACAAGAGTTCTTCTTCTATGTACCCCAGATTCCTTTTCTCCTAGAATTTGAGTTTCTGGATTATTCTTTTGAACATACCTAGATAGAGCCTTTTCTTTGTCTGATGTATCTTCTTATGTTGCTTCATTAGTTTCTTCTTCTATATCATTTCAATTTGATGTGGGAAATAATTCATCACCATCATCCTCTTTTGTTGATGTTTCCTTTTTAGGCCCTCTGCATGCTTCATCAATCACGGCATCAATGCACACAAAAATTTTCCAAAGTCTCTTATTGTAACATTTGCATCATTTGCTTCTAGATGGGTAACCAAGAAGTATTCCTTCATCTGCTCTAGCTTCAAACTTACCAAGTTTTTCATCATTATTTTTTATGAAACCTTTTCTTCCAAAAACTCTAAAATTATTTATAGTGGGAGGCTTACCATACCAAAGTTCATATGAAGTTTTATCATTATTCACACGAACATGAGCTGTGTTGAGAATATTTACTACAGTATGTGCAGCTTCACCCCAGAAGGTGTCAAGAGTTGTAAACTCATCAAACATAGCATGAGCCATTTTTTGAATAGTTCTACTCCTTCTTTTTGCCATGCCATTTTGTTGAGGAGATTTTAGCTACAGAAAATTACCTTTTTATGCCATGTCATTCACAAAAATCAAAGAATTCATCTAATATGTACTCTCCTCCTCTGTCAGATATAAGAAATTGGATTTTTATATCTAATTCATTTTCAACTAATTCCTTAAAGTCTTTATATTTATCAAATGCTTCATCTTTGTGTTTCAATAGACCAATCCATCACATTCTAGAAAAGTCATCAATGAATAAGATATAGTATTGTTCTCCATGAGGTGACTTTTTCCTTATTGGTCCACAGAAATTGGTATGTATAATTTTAATAGGCTTACTTGTTGATCCTTCTTTGATATTGAATTGAACTCTATTTTTCTTACCGAATTGACATGACTTACATATGGTAGTTTCTAGTATGGTGATGTAGGGTAGATCACAAACAGCTTTGAGCCTACATGATTTTCTTATTTGAGAGAAGATTAGATGCCCCAACCTTTTGTGCCATAACTAGTTTTATTCTACCTTTCCTAGGTAACACTATTCTTGGCCACCTTTCAATATATACAAATTTCTTAGGGTTCTTGTTCCTTTTATTATGGTATTTCTTGTGTCAAGTTCACAAACCACACATTCTTGTGTTCAGAATACCACCTTTTCCTTGATCACCCATTTAGATAACACTTAACAAGTTATGCTTTAATCCATCAACATACATAATATTACTAGCTTTAACATTTTCTTTTAGAAAAATAGAACCTTTACCCATAATGATAGTAGGTGAGTCATTTCCAAAAGTGACATTATTTTCTTTCTCTAAATCATTGTATGAAATAAGTTTATCTTTATCACATGTCATGTGATTTGAGCGTCTGCTATCAATGTACCATTGATTTTCTTTTCCTTCTGTAAACAATGTTATGCCACATCTTTCAGACTATAACTCCTTCCTTTTCCATACCTTAGAATTGTTAATATTTTCTCCTTTTGAGACATTGGTTGTAATTTTCTCTTGCATTTAGATTCTTCATGTCCAAAGTTATTGCAAAATGATCATTCAATTTCATCTATAAGAGGTGAGAAGATATTATAAGAGTTCATCTTGACTCCTGCCTCATTCCTTTGTTTTCTTGCTTCTCTAGTCACGATAGTTTTGTATGCAACACATTGAGAAACCTTATGACCAAAATTATGACATGAGAAACATTGTCGATTAAAGAAGAATTTTTTGTGATCATAGAATCTTCTGGTGTTGTTTACCTCTTGACTGGAACTTCTGGTTTTTTTCATTCTTCGATTGGAGTGAACATGATTTTCTTGTGGAATGCCTTTATTCTTTTTCTAAGGATTGAAGCTTTGCTGACTGGTTTTTGCTGCATTACTAAAGATTTCCTGACTAATGTTTGTTGTATTACTGAAGCTTTCCTGACTATCTTTTGTTGCATTACTAAAGCTTTGCTAACTAGTTTTTGTTTCATTTAGATAGCTTCTATTGGTGGATAAATAATTTTATGTTTGAGATGTTTCTCCAGTGTATCCAAGGCCTATCTTCATAAAAGGAGAGCGTTGTACCTTGATAATTTCATCTAAGGGTTTAGATCCTTTAGCAAATCTAAGATTCAAAGTTTTTGTTTTCTCAAGTTACTTTCTTAGACCTACTACTTCACATTCTAACTTATCATTATGCTTTTCCTTTTCTATGAGTTGATGCTTTAGAGTATCTATGGCTACTTTGTTTTATCCCAAGCAAATTTTGAGTTGAATAATTTCTTCAAAGAAATATTTTTCTTCTAATGCAACCACAAATTTATCATTAGACTCATTAGTATTTTTCTCAAAATCCATAACTAATTTAAGATCTTGATTAGATTCACCTTCTTCACTATTTGACAATCCATCACTATCTTCATGAGTATAATAACTTCTTCTACTGTCAAACCGTCTCCTATTACCTTTTGCAGTATCCTTTCCTTTGTCATGGTTGTCTTTATGAGCACATTTAGCAGCATAATGACCAACTATACTACAAGAAAAACATTTGAAGGGAAGCTTACCTCTGAGCCTTTCAGTGCCCATTTGAAGTTTCTTCACAAATTTCACCTCATCTTCTTCTGATATGTATCCTGATTCCTTGCATTCTTTGTTTCCTTTTCCTTTTGCAAATGCTTTAAATGCAACTTCTTTAACTCCTGACGGACCTCCTTTCCTCATTTCAAAAGAAGTCAGGATCCCATGAAGTTGAACAATAGTAAGAGTCTGTAGACCCTACTTCTCTTCAATGGCAGACACTTTTGATTCGAATTTAGGAGTTAGAGATCTTAATAATTTCTCTACTAAAGTAGTGTCCTTTATTTCTTCACCTAGATTTTTCATGTGAGTTATAATCTCATCTATATGTAGAAAGAAATTGGCAATACCTTCATCATTATACATTTTGAGAGTTTCATATTCAATTTTGAGAGTTTGGAGTTTAGAACTTTTTACCTTGGTATTGCCTTCATAGCTTTGAATGATTCTATCCCATTTTTTTTTATGTGTTTAGCTACATAACTTTGACAAATTTTGATTCTATCATACTTCCCAATAATGCGTTGACAACTTTGGCATTGGTTTCATATGTCTTATTTTCTACTACATATGTGGGAATTGCAGCGAGATATTGGTAACCTCCTTCCACAATTTCCCAAAAATCTTCTCCAAAAGATTGAAGATAGGATTTGGTTCGTGTCATCCAATATATAAAATTATTTCTGTTGAAGAGTAGAGGTCTGATAGATGTCGATCCATCTTGATTGCTCATCTTGGCAAGTCTTCCTTCAAGCAATCAAACTTATTTTGAAGGACCTACTCTGATAACAATTATTGGGAAAAATATTGAGACGGGGGGGTGAATAAGTATTTTAAAAATTCACAATAATAATTGTCTTTTCTGAAATGTATACGTGACCTTACTAAACCCAACTAGAATATATACATGACTGTTTTAAAAGAAACTAGTGTATGCTCAGTAAACTTGTAAAACAACTAATTCTTTATCTATTAAACTAGAACCATAATGTAAGAGATTTATTAGACATTTGATAAGAATTAAACAGGTGTAATAAGAACAGAATAAAGTATCACACATAAGTAACACACATGAACACCGGGATTTAAGGTGGAAACCCAATGTGGGAGAAAACCACAGTTGTTGTCGTCCTAGTCTTCAAAACTTATTAATATCATAAACTTCTTACTTTATTTTACTGATGTAGATTCATACCAGTACATAGGAACCCACCTGCTGAAGGCTACAACCTTTACTCATTCTCCAGCTCCTACTGGAAGGGAGCTCCAACCCCCTAACTTGATCACCAGCTACTACTAGAAAGAAGCTTCGACTTCCTCATTGAAGGCTCCAACCCTCAACAACATCCATGGACCACGTTTCATAAATTTTCACACTGGATCTAATATCAACACTTATTCTCAATCATCATTGTAATACAATCTGTCACGCGGAATGAGTCGAGGTTGCGGACAAGATCGACCTTCCTAGTATCTACTGATATCTAGTGACAAGCAAGCTAATAAAAAACTATCTTTCTCTAAATATGCGAATAAAATAAAAGCAAACAAGTGTTTTTAGGCCTACCTTGGTTCCAAAGCAAGTTTGTGGAAGCCTCGCTCCCTCGCTCCAAATGAGCTTCCTTGAAGTGTAATTCTGCAAACACAAACAAGGAAATGATTAAATAGCACCTGAAAAGCCAATATTATAATGCATATTCATCATAATGATCAAGGATATTATGAAACAAACCATAAGACAATTTGTTGAGAAAAATGAATCTGATTGTATTAATTCAAATGAAGAAGAACTTTACAACTTGTGCATTGATGCTGTACAAGCTCCTCCCAGGGTCCGACAAGAAGTCTCCTCTACTTTGACAAGCTTCACTCACTTCCCAATGAAACCAAAAAGGTATGTGATCTGATCTCTCCTCTCAAGTTTAACTAGGAAGTCCCAATTCCATCAGCATTTACCCTCAAAATGTTCAGCTTCTAACCTCTCTAGCAACTGACCCAATGCCTTAATTTATAGTGCAATGGAGGGAAGTTACTAGGTCCTCCTTCAAAGGGATAAAGCCCTCCTTCAAAGGGATAGCTCCTCCTATCAAGGGATTAGCTCCTTCTCTTTTGGGATGCATGAACCACCTTGGAGCGAACAATCCATGTCAAAATCATTCTAGAAACATCTAGAATTAACCAAAAAGTGAGTTTTTTAGGATAAAATTGCGCCTTTTTGACTTTCACAGGGGTACACACCCACCCCTTTACAAACATAGCATGCATGTATGCAGGTATTATGAACAAAGGGTGCGGGTCCGTAGGTAAAAGTAGGAGAAAGTGCGGAACCAGAGTAATATTGATTTTCAAAGTCTTTCTGTCTTTTGCAAAGCTTGACATGAAGAGCTAAGGTCTGAGACTTGCTTAGGAGGCTAGTATGGGTGATGATAGACCCATACTGACTGCAAATAATAATGGTGACGATATTTTTGTGTAACAGATTGCCCCCTAAAGTGCGAAGTCTGTAGTAGATGAGGATTTCATTTATCATTTAATAAGAGTGAAGTGCTTTATCATTTCGAGGATTATCTTGCGGAGAGCCTAGTTGGAACCTGTAAAAACATTCAAGTGCAAAAATATATATATGATATCATATCATCGCTGAGGTAGGCATTCCCATACTCAGATTAAAACTGACTAGGAAACTAAAAACTAAATAGAAAACTAACTACTGTTCTGATATAGGAATGATCTTGTAATACATCACAAGTATAGACACATGTAGACATAGTATGGACGCAGCCATCTGCTTATGCATAGTCTACAATCATAATGAATACAAAATTCCTCGCAGCCTGGATGGTGGAAACTAGATCCAGGGTCTTCATTTCTATATCCCAAAATAGTACGATTCTATCCATGCGAATGAATGTGTCGAAGTCGAACATGGTAGAAACCACTTGATTACCAGTCAATGATGTATATTGTTAACAAGTGTGAGAGAAACCACCAATAATGACAATGGCTCTCAAAGTACTCAGTACAATCCATGAGTTGTGATTAGATGTGTCGATGTTGAACATATCACGGAATCCTTCAATCAAATGTCAATGGTGCAACCTATCGTTGAAGATGAGAAACCTGTCATTGAGGCATGCAGATCCCAAGGTACTGGCGATTTCTAGATCATCTTTCTAGATAAAGAGCTGAAGTCTATAGAAAGCGATCCGTCGTAGGCAAGCCCACGACACGAAATCATAGATCAAGTTTGAAGAAATTTAGTTGCAAGGACTAACTCAGGGATGGTCAAGATGGAATGACAGATATTTTTGCAGATGAATGGCTTATTCACACAGACCTCTTGAACACTTAACGACACGACAGATGGTTTGGTGACGATTGACCCAAAGTTAATACCCAGAAACCAGCTGAAGACTTTCAATTTGGTTTGATCAACTATTAGGTAAAGGATTTCCCAACCCAGGTGAATGAAAATGTCGTGTTCAAGAGTAGTTACAAAGTATGACAAACAGGTTCATTTTTCTCTCTTTCCCCCACCATTTCTGGCAAGTACCTCTTCATTTTTTACAAGCTTGAGGAGGATAACATATGCTTGATTATAAGCTCACCCTTTGGGTGAGTCCAACTTAGTTTAAATTCGAACCCTAAGAAGGAGTGTTCCATTCCTATTTGTAATTGAACAGGTCCTTTACTATCAAAATTTAACGAGTCCAGTATAGGAGAAACTCAGCGTTTTTCATTTTTAGAGAGTCTGAAAAAACTTGAGACTCCAGAGTTGACTTTTCCGTAAATTTGTGTCTCCCAAGCCCAAAAAAGTATAAAATAATACTTGAGAGAACCGCTTGATCTTTTACAACCAAGGAGTAATTTTCGTAATTAGTGCCTCTGATCTGAAAAAGTAAAAAAGAAATTAATGACACTTCGTTTTATGACCAATATCGAATTTGAAATGACAAAAACCTGGCAATCTTTTCGTGTTTTCATGGTCAGAAAAGGGTTGTAAGAGGACCGTCTTTTTAGTTCCGTTTTAATGAGCTTAAAAAGAAAAAATTGGCAATATTTTCATGTTTTAGGAGTCAGAAAAGAGCTTAAAGATGACTCTAATGTTTTTTCGTTGAAAATGACCAATTTCGCCTGAAAAATCCGTTATCCTGAACAAAAACTCAAACATTACTCATACCTATTTAATAATGGGTAAAAATGTCGCAAAAAACACCTTTCTAAAGTGAAATATAAACAAATTTAGAATTTATTTACCCAAACTTATAAAAAAGACTTTTTACCATTCATTTTTACCATTTGAGATTTGGTTGAGAAAAAAGGGCTTTTGACTAGAAACTTCCCGTGAAGATTGCGGAAAATCCGTTTGTCGGAATCGAACGCCGTCTCCTCCAAGTAATCCACATCATCCTACTCTTCATTTTTGTCCGTTTGAAATCGTTTTTTAGGGTTTGATTTTCTTTTTTTGGAGGTATTTATGTTTCAAAACCCGTGCGCGGGGGCCCGCGGGTTTCCCACAGGGGACCCGCGTATCCCGACTTTTTTGCAATGGACAAAAGGGTCGGGGTACGCACCTATTGTGAAGGCAAGGTGCGGACCCCACACAATTTCCCTAACAAGGGGGTGTGTACCCCGCGCATAGGTTTACAAAAACCTAAGTAACTCAAAAAATACCCAATGGAAACAATTTTACATGTTCTAATTCACCTTTTTACTTGATTGCAGGATATCCATCATGCTTGATTGGCGAGAACGGGAGCACGAGGATGTGGACCTCGCCACGACGAATCATCAACCTTCGATCGATGCATTGAAGGAATGTGGCTTGTACAAGTTCTGGGCCATACCTGGCATGAGGGCCCAGGTGGACTTTTTGTAGTGGCTGGTTGATAGATGGAGTATACAGGACTAGTGCTTCTTTATTGGAGGACACCAGCTCAAAATCGAGCTAGCTGACATATATTTCTTGACCGGTTTGCCCAAGAGGGGTGAACACTTGACTCTATTTGGGCCCAGGGTAGGTGGCCAGTCTGTCAAGAGCCTCTGCCTAGATTTTTGCAATGTCCAGAACCGAGACAAAGGGATATACATCAAAACCATATCCCTTCTTGAACTCATGGTTATAGCCTTCACAGTTACCAGACTCTGCGGCAGTGCAGTTCTACACGTTTCCACCGGATCCCAGATGTGGATGGCAGTTGATTGCTTTCGAGGCACCATTTTCAACTGGTGCGATGTTGTGTTGGCCAATGTGAAGGGCCAACTGACCAGGGCCAAAAACGGACAGCTAAAGACCTTTGGTTATGGGGCTATAGTTGTGAGTTTTGGCCTGGAGAGGGTTCCGATGCTGATCCCACAGCAGCTTACAGTTGGAGTTGGGCTTCCTCGAGAGCCCAAACTGATGCGATGGGTTGTCGTTATGGCCCGTCATCCTGATGAGGGGACCAAGGTCGTTTGGTTCAAACCTCAGTATTTTCAATGGTTGAAAAATCAGGTTTTTGCCATTCAGGACTTTCCTTATGCTTGGGTTGATTTCCGTGGAGACCCAGACATGGCTCTTCCACCAGGAGAGCAATGGGATGATGCAGGTAAAATCATTTTCAACAGTTTTCCTAATTTAATTTTTTGTTTTTTTTTATATCGTCCCAAAACTGATAGTAAAAAGTTTCAAATGCAGATGTGGGCCCACGGCGATCAACTACTCTTTGGCCTTACGAGAGGAAACAACCAGTTGCACTGGCTCTAGCCCCACAGGACGAATCAGCAGAGACCTTGGCCGAGTTGGAGAGCCATTTAGAGCACCTGATAGGGGACATGCCCGAGACCAGTATAGATGACATCCCTCGTCGACTTCAACATTACGTGATTGGAGTCCCAGGACCCTTTAGGAGGTTCCTTTGTAAGGTGGCTCGTGTAGTGGTTTCGTATCGAGATCATCACCAGTGATGGGATGATCACCTATTGTAGTCACATGTGACATTTTTGCTTTTTTGTACTTACCATTTTTGTCGATCATAAGGTGTTTTTCAACCTATGATCGAGGACGGTGTATTATTTTGACACACTCCTATATATATGATATTGTTATTACCAGCTTGTCTTGTTAAACATGTTATGGAATGTTTTTAAATTTACTTGTATGATTATTGCACATGTCTACTTAACATTTGAGAAACAATTGCATCTGCTAATGTATTTAAAGATCTTGGAATATGCTGATATTCAATATAGTCAAATTCACGTTCCAAGAGATGCACTCTCAAAAATAATCTTAATAAAACTGGATTTCTAATGGCGTATACTCTATTAAGCTGTAATACAACGAGTTCACAATCTAACCTCACTATCAAACTCCATATCCCAAATGAAATAGATTCAAATAATAACTCAATCACTGCACTATACTTTGCAATGTTGTTTGTTGTTTGACTGAGGCTTATCCCATGCATAGATACCAACTCGTCAGAGGGCGAATAGATAACCCAAGCTGTGGAAGATATTTCTGTGTACTACAACAAGCACCATCAGCAAAACCAATGTATGTTTGGAGAGGCGTCAACATCTGCGACATCAAACGTAAAACCAAGATAAGCAGGAATAACGAGGAAAAGTTCACTCTCTAAGCTAAGCACACTTTTTAATCTAAAACACACCACCTAGAAGAAAAACTAACCTAACTAAAAAATCTCCACACTCGTTTTAAGCATAATACCTCTTCAGATAAAGACCATTTCTGGGTTTACCTAAAGAGACCCCGTCAAAGTCTACCAATTCATAGGCCCCTTTTGCTAAATTTCGCTTGAAAACAAAGGGACCATGCCACATAGGCACGAATTTTCCAGCGCCTAATTTATCATTTGCTTGATCGTACAAAAGGACTAGATCTCCTTCCGAAAAATTTCAAGGGGTTACATTTCGATCATACTGAGCTTTAATACGTTTGACAAGAGATTCGATCGCTAATGCAGCATCGCGGCAATTCTCATCTAGCTGAGCTAAGTATAACAAACGTCTTTCCTCTTCGGAAGTAGCTGGAAGTAACTCGATGGCCATTCACAATGATGGGATTTCGCACTCAATAGGTAACACAGCTTCCAAACCATAAACTAGTTGGAAAGGAGTGAACCCTGTTGATGTTTTAACTGAGGTTTGATACGCCCACAGCACTTAAAATAGCATGTTGTGCCAATTCGACCGATTAATCCCAATGATTCATCAGATCATGATGACGAGAACTTTGTTGATGGCTTCAACCAGGCCATTAGCTTGTTGATAATAAGGAGTTGAATTGTCGTGACGCAAGCCAAGCTGGTCTGTAAGTTCAGTCATCATAATGTTTAGAAAATGGCGCCCATGATCAGTGATAATCGCTTGTGGAACACCAAACCTAGTAATGATATGATTGAATATGAAAATCGCAGCTGTTTTTCTGTTTGCCTCAAATGTAGGCATCGCCTCGGCCCACTTGGTAAAATAATCTACCGCAAGGATAATATATGCATGCCCCCCGGCCGAGTGAGGGTTACATGTAATAAAATCGATACCCCATTTGGCAAAAGGACCAACGGCAATGATAGGGTGAGGAGGAGCAAGTGGAGCACGCATCTTTCGATCAAAAATTTGGCAGTTGTGGCATTTTCGGACCGCAATAATACAATCTTTAAACATAGACGGCCAAAAATAGCCAACGCGCAATATCTTTTTGGCAGTGGCATACCCAGACATATGACCACCACACGCTCCAGAGTGACAGTCATTGAGGACCCTTTCAGCTTCCTCATGAGTCAAACAATGTCAAAAAACAGAGTCCGCCCCACGACAATAAAGAGTATCTCCAATAATTTTGAATTGTTGGGAGTGGAACCGTATTTTTCGACGGTCCGATCGTGAAACATCTGGCCGAAAGGATTGGGTTTGGAGATAAACGATTATATCCCCGTACCACGGATCTAAAGTGCTGATTAGAAACAAGGATTCGTCCGCAATGGGCTCCTCCGCCACAGTTTCCGTGTCAGCACGCAGGAAGTCACACATTAATTCCGCAAAAACTAAAGATTTCTTTGACTTAGACTTTTCAAACTCCAAGTCGAACTCACTGTAGGAACAATCCATTTGGAGAACTTGCCCCAGCAATTGCTTGGTCAAAATATAGATCATAGGGTTGCAATCGATAATAACTGTAGTTACGTAGTAAATGTAATACGAAAACTGTTGGACAACTCCCAACAGCTGCCAATGTGAGCCCAATTTCCTCCACACTGTGATTATGTTTAGCTCAGTTGGAATTTAAGCGTGTGACTAAGGTAATAATCACATGTGTCAGTAACCTAAATCTCAGCTCCTGAACTAACACCATCCCGATGTGAATAGGAAGCGGTGAGAATACAAGAATAGCCTTGGTTGTAGTTGGAGGATGCCAACAGCGACACATGGGGTCACGCGTGTTTTTAAACTCATCAAAAGATTTTCAGCATCTCGTCCAAAATAATGAAGTATCTGTCTTCAACAACCGGTTAAAAATCCCTTTGTATCTCGGGTAGTTATGGAGGGATTAATCGCGTAAAAAAAGTTTTCTTTCCCTTGCAAACTTTGGAGTTGGCGAAGACTCGAAGGAGGAGGCAATCTGATAATGGCTTCAACCTTCGAGGGATCGACGCGAATGCCGGCTTTTGAAACAACCAACCCTAGTAACCGACCCATTTCAATACAGAAAACACACTTGTGGGGGTTCAACCTAATCCGATAATGCCTACACCTCATAAAAATTGCTCTTAAATGGACGAGATGATTGGCTTGATGTAATGAATGAGCAGACAAGTCATCAAGATAGGGTTGCACAATGTGCTTAATATCATGGAAAGCATAAGACATAGCCCGTTGAAAAGTTGCCCCGACATTCTTGAGCCCAAAAGGTAATTTGCAATAAGAAAATGTCCCCCATGGACAAATGAATGCCATTTTTGATTGATCAGCAGGTAGAATATTGATTCGATTGTATCCGGAAAAACCATCCATGAAGGAGAAAATTTTGCTGCCGGCACAATCGTCAATGATTTGATCGATATAGGGAGTAGGGTAATTGTCCTTTGGACATGCTCGATTAATGTCCCTATAGTCGATACATATTCTTATTGTCCCTTGCTTTTTGTTAACAGGAACAATATTCGATACCAATCCGTTAACGGGATCGGATAAATGAAACCTGCTTTGAGTAATTTTCAACTTCTGCTTTAATTCGCACAGCTTTCTTGGTGAATCTGAACGCAACGTTGCCGGATGGGTTTAGCGTCCGGCGTAAGTTGATCATGAATTACAATTGCTGGGTCAATTCCTGGCATTTCCTCATATGACCAGGCAAACACATCACGAAATTCTTGAAATAGGGCCTTGTATGTTTGAATTTCATCTTCTGTACAAGAGGCACCTATATGAACGTTTTCAACAATTCCAGGCTTAACTGAAATGTCAAGGGGAATAGTTCGAGAAATATTTCCCAAGTTTAACTCGGAATCGAGATGTTTCATTGGAATCTGAGCGTCCTTAACATATACAGTCGTAAAAATTGATGAAAAATCATTTTCAAAATGATTGCTCTCGGGTAAAAATGAAGATCTGTGATGAAGATCTTCCCATGGTAACTCATCGACGCATAGGATTTCACGAAGTTGCTCATTCGTTTGAACAAGTTCAGAAAATGTTATTAAATCCGAGTTGGATGTCAAAAGTGATTCCTCATGGACCACATTTATTAAGTCGATTTGGGTTGATGTTGTGTCGGAAAATGACTGCACGGTTTGATACGCAAGTTCATACGGACTCAAAGGCATAAGAGTACCAAATGAGTCTATCTCAGATTCAGAAGGTATGATCCAAGGATCATCATTAACAATGGTTTCTGATGAAATCATATGAATGGTTGCAGTGGAAGACGATGTGTTGATAGGAGGAAAAGGAAAAGTGCCCAGTAAATCGGAATCTTTAACTAGTCCTACTCCAACATCCTTATAAGGGATTGTCGCTTTACCAACATGTTGAATGCTCTCAGTAGAGGCTGGGTCAGATGAAAAGTATGACAACTGGTCTAAGGTTACGATCTTTTCATTATGAGGGAACTTTATAAGCCGAAAGACCGATGAAACAACAGCTTTCATAGCGTAAGACCAACTACGACCCAAGAGAAGGTTGTAATCTAGAGGGGCATCAACCACCTCCACATCTAGATTGACAGTTTTACCTTCAACCCCTATAGGTAGATCTTGTAGAATGCCGAAAGGATGAAACCCACGGCCATCAAAGGCCTTTAGAATTGTTGGGGATTGATTTAGTGAAGGATAACCAAGCGTTCTCCAACACTGTATCGACATAATACACTTGGAGCTCCTTCATCAATCACAGTCTTATGAACAGGTCTGTTTTTGACTATCACTGGAATCTGGATAGTCATCTGTTGAGGTAAGTGCGGTGCACTATTTTCTAGATCGAATATTATATGGTTCGGGTCTTGAACGTCAATAGCTCCTATAGCTGACAAAAGTAACTTGCGTTGTGCTGGACAGGATTGCAGCACTTCCAAAGCTGACATTGGTGAGGGTGAAACAGCTAAATCCTCAACAATGTTATAGTTCTGAGCTGCTCTCGCATGTGGATTGAAAGCAGACTTTCGAAGTATACCATTGGCGGGCGGTTTGATTACTAAGTCTGGATTAGGTTTCTCGATCTGTAGTGGATCGGAACCGGGAGCTGAGGTTGATGGGTTCGAATGGGAAGATTCTGCTTCTTTACCATCAACAGGACTTTTACTGGCATAATCTTGTGATCGAGTTGCAATCCTAACGTGGGACATCATCAATATGGGTTCTTCATTGGCACTGGAGGACGAACCTATCATCTTACTGTCTTGAGCTGGAAAAGGATCCTTCAAGACAGTAGGAGTTTGGGAACCTTTGACAATTTTCGCAACCTCTGCATGATGAGGGCAGTCTCTCGTAAAATGTTCTTCATCACATATGAGACATGGATAACGAGGTTTGCGTTTTTCATCAGTTGATTCTGCTTTTTTAGGTTTCTCTTTCGAATTCTTATCTGTTTTATTCTTCTTCTTCCCTTTCTTCTTACCACCGGTTTTTGATTTAGCTGTAGATGACTCTACAACGTGAATATCGGCGGAAAGTTTTGCGGAAGAATCTCCTGTTGGGGAGTCTGGTAAGGTTATGATAGGAGAAGAATTCTTCTTACTTTTGGTATTAACCGTACCAATCATACCGTCAGCGGCATGAGACCTTGAAGGAGCAGCAGCGATTTGATTTTGTTTGGGTAGATCAGGGATTTTCTCGTGTAATGTACCTGACTGAGTATAAACTAAGTCAAGGTACTGTGCTTGAGAAATTACTTGCTCCTCAGTAATGAGTCCGGCCTTAGCTCCATCCTCAGTGATCTTGGGCAGTAAAGATTTTACAAACCATTCAGCTAAGATCTGATCCGGGATAAAAAAATTCACTAAACGTCGTCGATGTCTCCATTCATGGATATGATCTGAAATGTAAGTGGATGTTGACTGCTTTAACGAAGTTAATAATTCCGTTCCATTGTCATATCTGACTGGCAACTGAAAATGAGTTAAAAACGAGGTAGCTAACTGACTAAAGTTATAAAATGTGGCTCGCGGTAACTCAATGTACCACTTGGCCGCAAGACCAATTAGAGTGTGCTGGAAAAGTCGTAAACAAATTGAATCATCTGAAATGGAATTAGACGCACACGAGAGGTGATAAATCATCACATGGTTCGACGGGTCCTCTCCTGGCTTACCTTTGAACTTAGGAATATCACTGGGCAACTTATGCGGCATTGGCGGCCAATACTGAATATAGTTATTTGGATCGTTCGTAAGGCGTGTCAAGTCGGCAAGTCCAAAGTTGCGATAAAGGGTAACTGATGATTAGGGTCCCTAAAACTTTGGGTCTGCATACCAGCTCGAGGAGGAGGATATCCAGGATAACTAGGAATTGGAATCGCATTTGGGATATTTTGACCTCCTGGAAAACTAGGATTAACCGGACCATACTGGGGTTGCTGAGGTTGTTGATATGTATACCCAGGGTACGGTTGATACTGATAGGTTGGTTGCTGCGTAGCAGGACCGTATTGGTACTGTCCTTGGTAGGGTTGTTGATTATACTGAGGTTGAGTGGTGACAACCATACTTCCTACAGGAATTTGAACCGAAGTGTGGACCATGGGTCCAGACTGAGGTAAAGATGTCTGAGGAATAGATACAGGGACAGTAGAAACCGGAGCTGTCGATACTCCAGAAGAAGGTGGGGTAGATGCAGTAGATGTTGCAGTAGTCGCAGCAGACTTTTGAGGCGGAGTACGAGGCGTACTAGGCCCAGATTGAGAAACTACAGAAGGTGCAGAAGTTTGAACAGTAGACTGGACAGGTTGCTGGGATGAACCAGAAACCAAGGGTTGTCCAGTTTGAGATGACAACTGCGCATTCAGTTGCAAGACCTGTTGGGATTGAGATGGATCCCACACTAAATTCGTTCCGGGGTATGGACCCATAATAGGTTGAGGATATTGATGACCATAACCGGGTTTAGGGTAGGGTTGATAATATGATTGTCCCGAAGGTGGTTGGTAACCTTGAGCTGGGTACTGATCTTGGGGTTGATAACCCTGAGGCATGTATTGATACTGGGGTTGACCTTGAGGTACATATTGATATTGAGGTTGATTTTGAGGTGCATATTGATACTGAGGTTGACCTTGGGGTACATATTGATACTGAGGTTGACCTTGGGGTACATACTGAGTTTGGGGTTGACCTTGAGGAATGTACTGTCCCGTAGGTATGTACTGTCCTTGAGGTTGTCCCCTGGGCGCAAACTGAGTGCCTTGAGGTTGCCCCTAGGCATATACTGGGTACCTTGCGGTTGCCCCCCAGGCACATACTGGGTACCTTGAGGTTGCCCCCCAGGTGGAGACTGGCCACCTTGCGGTTGAGGATTGGGAATAGAACCTGACATCGTGATAATATCTTCTACACTCAATGGTTTGGTACCATTACTTCCAGTTAATAACTTTTGTTCAATAGGTTGAGGAGGTGCTCCCGAAAAAGTACCAGACATGGATTGATACCCAGCGGGAACAGAAGGACCGCCGTACAGAAAGGCTTCTGGAGATTGAGAAAACATGGATGACTGCTTAGACATATTCAATGGAGGATAGTAATCTCTAGGTGTTGGGTGATAAGAAATACGAGGTGGTGAAAAACTTAGTCCCGGGTTTTCCAAAAAATTAGTCAATGAAAGATACCAAGGACTGCTCCTAGGTGGACTGTAAAAGATTGATTCATGCTCCCTAAGGTCTAAGGTAGGTCGATCTTCTGGAATATGAATGCCTTCTTTGTTGTCTGAAATAGCAAGTTCTTCAATAGCTATAAGTCCAGAAGGAAGATCTTGGGTAATTATTGTTTCTACCCTAGGTGAACTAGGACCACTAGAAGTTGGAGAAGCAAACCCTGATATTGGAGTAGCAGCAATTTCATATTCGGGTTCATATATTTCAGGTTCTTCACCTATATCACTAGTAGATGCAACACTACTAGTAACTTCTTAAATGGATATAGGCTGTGTATTATAATCTACTCTAATGTTGAGAATCAGGATGTACTATCAAAGCAGGTTCCTTCTTCAGGTGACCCACTTCTACTGTCTCTAGGAGTTACGAGGCCTTTAGCCTTCAAGCTCGCTTGGTGAAAACTTAGTAGGTTGGCCCTTAAGTCTACGGGATTTCCTTGGTAATTCAGCCACGGTTAAAGACTTTTAACTACTTCACACGCAAACAAAGTAAAATCTCAATGAAAACCACCTAAAGCCTCTAAAGAACCAAACAAATTGAATCACACGCCTAAAGAATCTAGGAGATCAATCACACACAAAAGTAACTTTCCGTACCGAAAAACATTAGTTAGTGATGAAATCCAACGTCGTAGAGTTTGATACAGAAATAGCGGTTGGAACAGTTACCCCGGCAACCTGCTTAATGAATAGACTGGCACAAGTTTCTCCACTTAACTGTCTCGAGTGAAGAGAACCCCCAGAAAATCCAAGTGATTCTAGCCAACGTCTACTCCAGGTACAGTGGGATCTTCCCGCCACCGTCACCTTAGGAAGAATCCTAGAGAATATGGACACTAAGGTTACCAACAGAAACAAATATACCTGGGGAAACAGTCTACGATCCGATACGCATGCAAGGGCAGAGTAGCAA
>APFE030165562.1:792-21025 GCA_000404065.3 Pinus taeda
CTTATAAAAGGACAAGGGCTAGCTAAACTAATGACTGAAACTAATTTCCAAGCCCTTGACATCAATGAACTGGATAACGAACAGGAGATGGCGACTCCACAGATCAACCAATCCTTTTTACAATCACCTTGGTATGCTAACATATGTTTTGTATTATTAAACCTGCAAGCTCCTCCAGGGTTATCCAGAAGCAAAAAGAGATTTCTAAAATTGAAAGCTTCAAAATTTTGTATAATAGATAATGTTTTATTTTGGAAGAATCATGAAGGTGTCCTGCTTAACTGCCTAACTTCAGATGAAGCTGATAAGGTCCTTAGAGAATTTCATGTAGGATATTGTGGAGGGCACTTATATTGGAAATCAACTGCTGATAAAATCCTAAGGGCTGGATTTTATTGGCCCTCCCTATTTTCTGATTCAAAAAATTTTGTGATGTCATGTCATAAATGTCAGATCTTTGAAGGGAATAAAAAGTTGCTTCCCTTACCCCTCAAGCCCATTTCAACTGAAAGACCATTTCAACAATGGGGGTTAGACTTCATTGGGGAAATTCACCCTTCATCCTCAGGCCAGCATAGATGGATCCTGACAGCTACTGATTACTTCACCAAATGGATAGAGGCCATACCTTGCAGACAAGAAAATGACTCGATTATCATACAATTCCTAGAAACCAATATCTTGTCTAGATTTGGCTCCCCAGAGAAAATCATAACAGATAATGCAGCTGCCTTTAAATCCAAAAGAATGATCAGCTTCTGTCACAAATATCATATCACCCTAGGTCATTCAAAAGCCTATTACCCTCAAGGCAATGTCCTAGCTGAGTCCTCCAATAAAAGCCTCATCAATATCATCAAAAAGGTCTTGGAGGAGAACAAAAAGAATTGGCATAAGAAGCTGGTAAATGCACTATGGGCAGATAGGTTGACCACCAAAAGATCTATTGGTACTAGCCCATATGAGTTGGTGTATGGCCTGGAAGTTGTGTTCCCATCATCTCTTGGGATCCCTGTGATCAAATTGCTGCAGGAAATACAGGCTGAACGCAATGATATCCAGAGGAGGATCAATCAAACAATTCACTTACAGCAAACAAGGGAAGAAGTGTATCGGAGAACCCAGGTTCTACAAGAGAAGCTGAAAAAGGTGTTTGACAAAAGAACAAAAGCTAAATACTTTTTCATAGGGAACAAAGTATTGAAATGGGACTCTAGGAGGGAAGACAAAGGAAAGCATGGCAAATTTGACTTTCTGTGGAAAGGACCATTTGTAATTCAAGCTGTGCAAGGCAATAACACCTTTTTCCTAAAGAGTCTGGATGAGTCAAATAATGATGAAGGCCCAGTGAATGGGAGAATGCTCAAGCACTACTATGATCCATTAGCATAGCACAGTCACATATTGTACATAAATATCTATATTTTCAGAATTTTTTCTTTTTACAACAGATAGATGAAAGAGAAACTAGAACAGATTTTGAAGAATGATTAGCAAAACCATATCAAAGATGACATAGATACTTCAAATAGCTCCACAAACAAATTTGAGGAAGGTCTACAGAACATAGAACCAATGATAAATAGTGATACAGGTTAGCAAGACACAAAGTGGTAATTCTTGTACAAATGAGGTCATAAGACACTGCATACCAACTCACTAGATTCAGATCAAAGGTGTCAATACTGAAGAGGATTCACTGTAGTAAAGAAAGGAAAATAAGGCCATATGACCTGTTGTTCTTGGCTTTCCCTAGGAAAAGCCATCCGCAAGTGGAGCCACTGTTAGGTTCCTATACCAATAGGTTTCATCTTTCATGATTGACAGTGGAAGGGCTAAATATGTTCATCATTACAGGCTGCAGAGGTTCCATATTTTGTGTACATACTATGAAAATTAAAAAATGAAAAGAGGGTATGCCTTAAAAGAATAATCAAAAGCCAAGAAAATCAAATGGTCAAAAGAAAAGTGAAAATGAACCCCAAACTAAAGATCAGGAAAGTGGCCAGTCAAAATGCCACTACTATCTTTTGGCAGTGTCCCACTCTACAAATACTGTTGCTAATCATACTGGATGGATGGCCCAACAGTCTAATCTGGACCATGCCATGTTTAAATTGCTTGTTGCAGAATAGAGAATGTTTCCTGTCCAAACAGCTCAAGCTTGGCAGATGACTAGCTAGGTAGAGAAATGGAGGAGCCCAACTACTTAATCTGGGTCCTTGGAAGAAATAAGGGTAGATTTAGATAGGAGGACAGTCAAAAGAAAAAGAGAACAATCAGGGTCTGCTAATTCAAGTGCACCCACTTCAAGTGAAGAAATTTTTTTAGGATTACTAGGTTGGGTAAGTAGTGCAAGGTTGCAGAAATGAAGGGCCATCGCCAATTGTCTTATCAAGTACAAGACTCATTCCATTCAAGATATTGGCATCAAAGCAGAGGTTTGAGGACATAACATTGGAAGCATGTCTAATTTCCCCTATTTTCCCCCAAACATCATTTACTAACATCCCCAAGGACCTTGAGATCTGCTCAAGTGTCCTGTTCCACTTCAGTTCATGACAGAGTACCAGGTCAAACTATGAAGTTCAATCAAGGAAAAGAAGCCACATTTTTTGTGTAAAAACCTTGATTCTCAATTCCCTCATCCTCCATTCCTACGTTTTACTTCTTAAAACTTAGTCTTTACCCCTACACTCACCTCACAATGTCATATTAACAACTGATATATTATTTAGCTCCCTAAGTACCCCCCTTCCCTAATTCTATAAAGATCTATGTAAAAATTCCCAAAAAATCTATATAAATACCCTCCCCCTAGCACTATAGCTATATAGCCCTCTCATGGGGAATATTAATCCATCAGGGGTTAATATTAACCCTCTTTGACCCTAAACTATGGTTTTCAATTAAAAAACTTTGGCTAAAAACCAAAAATCCATGGTCCCCGCCCTCATTAACCCTTCCTACCCCTTTTTTCCGCCCTAAATACATTTGTTATAATTTTTTTCAAATAAAAACATTTATAAATGGGCGCGAATAAGCTAAAAACTGAAATCCTAATGTTAAAAACCCACCCCCACGCTTGATTTATTAAAATAATTGTTTAATTGGCGGGTCCCCGTGGCACTAAACAGGGGTCACATCATGATTGCCACCAACCGTTCGATCGCCGACCCACTAATCCAATGATGGGCGGTCAATCTTGCCCGAGAAATGCTCGACCTTTTGCATCTGGGGGATTGGCCATTTCACCGTCGTACCCTCGCCACGCGTCGCCCACCCGCACTATTCGGAGCCCCCCCCCCCCCCACCCCCCCCCCCCCCCCCCTTAATACCAATTTACCGCCTATGGGGCCTCCGGGGAAACCGCTTACCACCCATCCCCCCCTCGCTGACGTCACACCCCCGTCAGCGTGACATCACCTCACCTTTCCGCTATCGCGCATCCACGTCGTCTATCCACCCGCCTGCCCTGCCACTGTGTCACCGCCACCTGGCCACCCACGTCAGCTGCCACGTCACCCTACCATACCCGGACCCACCAATGACGTCATGCTGACGTCATCACCAAAAAAAGGCGCCAAAGGGCCAAAAGTGCATAAAAAGTCGGGAAATGACCGTTGTTTGTCATTTTTATTCGTCGTTTCCGGAGCACTCTGCATGCAAAATACATCCTTTACTCCTGAAATTGAAAATTCATCCACCAAGGTTGTTGCCACCCTCAAAGTCAACCCAAGTACCTGCAATTGATCCATCTTGACGCCTCCTGCCCTAAGAAATCTAGGTATTTGCCGCAGGCGACCCACTTTACCCGTATTTCTCCCATTTTTTCTCCTAAATTCCTGTAAAAAACTCTGCATAAGCTCCTCACAAATAAATTGTCCACTGAAACCACTCAAAGACCTGGTAAAATCCCTGCACCACAAGGCTCTGCAAGAAACCCATGCCCTTCTGCGAAATTCACCATAAAAACTAGTTGGAGAAGCCGAGCTACCGGCTAAAAGCCCATAAAACTGCACACTCATGCCTGTTTTCAAAGTTCCCCTTGAAAAACCAGCTAATTAGCTCAAACACACTCTAGTTTCTTCCAACAGAGTGCCCCACAGTTTATCAAAACCTGTAAGAGTTTTCCCATACTCTCAGGGTGCTCACTGCCAAACACAATTTACTGGGCATTCCTCAGCCTTTGCACCAATCCTAAACTCAAGTAAATATCCAGTTAAAATCAAACATGGCCACTCCATCTGCAATGGATGTAGCTCCTGTTAATCCACCCAATAAAGAGCTTGAAGCTATGCCACTTGTAGATAGTGATTTCCTCATTGCAGATTTTGTGGCAGAGAGGAACCACTTACAGACCTTCTGCCAGCTAAGGAACAGTCACTTGGACAACAGTGGCATGTATGGCATCTGGGAGTCTAATCTGCCTACCTACTTCCTACCATCTGTAAATGTCTTTCCTGAAGTTATTCACCTCTGTGCAGAAAACTATGACCAGAAGCTCAGAGCTGTAAAGTCTCCATCTGGGAGCATCCTCTTCTACATAACACCAGACTCCATAAATCAGATGCTCAATTACAAACAAACCCAGCTGCTATACCCTTTTTCCATTAAGTACTTGCTCGATGAGGGCTCCAAGCTCTCTAGCACAGACATTGCTGCAGTGGCCAAAACTTTCATGAAGGCAGACTGCCAACCTTCTGGGCCACCTCCTTTTTCATATACAAATTTCAATGAGGTAGGCAAGCTGCTGGTGGACATGTTAACCTCTCTGCTGGGGTTCTCCACAAATGAGCATGTTGATGAAACTGTGCTCATCATGCTATCTGCATATAGCCTTGGGAAGCCTCCTGTTGTTAGATACAATTATGCCAAGTTTGTTGCCAACAAGATACATGACCAACTGCTGAGGATGGAAAGGGAGGCAATATTTAAATATTCATCATACATCTATCACCTCTTCTTGTAATATCAAACAGATTGCTTCTAGTGCCCCATCAAGAAGCTGGATTCACAGGGAGAGAGGAGATCTGTCATCTTCTGGTCTTCAGTCTTTCATCAAATCCAGAGCTCTCCCTACTCCTACTGTGAATTTATTGACCAATTTGTCTATCCAGTTACATGCCTCTTGAAGAGGTCTCCTCCTGCCAGATTGTCCAAAGATATGCAGAAAATCTTACAACTGTCCAGGAACTACAAAATAGGTGATTGGTATTTATACCAAAATCACACAGTTATCAGAATCTATGGTTGTGAGCTCTGTCCCTACAGGCTCCCAAGGTATGTGCCTATTAGGTTGTTTGCCTTGGAATACTATAGGCAACTCATCAATTCTGACCTCACACACTTCCATAGTGCCAAGAAGAAATCCAATCTAAAATTCAGAGACCACCTAGGCCCATTCATCATGAATAAGAAATATGATTGGCAAGAAGCTGATCAAATATTGGGGCAACAGCTCAAACTCAAAAGAAGCTTCTGGTGGGTCCCTTATGACCCTGAAGGCTTTATCAGTGCTAGGAGAGTCAAGTATAGGCTGCTAGCCCATAAACATTGCCCATATCCACAAATAGAACACTTTGCCAACCAAGATGAATGGTTGCCTGAATCAATAGTAGAAGAATTTACTCAGGAAGAGAAAATGGAGCAGACTGTGAAAGATTTAGAGAAAAATCTTGACTTGGATTCTTGTCAGCAGGTCATATTCAAGAAACCAGTCCAAGTAGGAGAAGGCACATCCACTGCTCCAGCTACACAGACTACCCAGCAAGCATCTACAACCACCACTATAGCAAAAGGCAAAGAAATAATGGATGAACAACAAGAGACAGAGGCAGGGCAGCCCAACACCTCAAATGATCAAACTCAAGGGCAAGCCCCTTTACAGCAAACTGGACCACCCCAAATCCCAGTTTTACAAACACCTCTCAATGAAGAGAGAGGAAAAAAGTGAGATAGAGAGGAGGTCACACCTCCAATTGGGTCAACACAGCAACCGAAGGCCAAGAGGCCAAGAATTGACCCTGAAACAGAGGAAGAAGACATCAGTGAGGAAAGGGCAGAAAGCCAAGATAGAGAAAGACAATCCAACCAGCAGACTGCCACTAGCTCATTTCAGCTGGAACAGGCCATGCAGCAAGGCACAGAGGTATCCTCCTCAAGGAAGCAAGGCAAGCAACCAACTGGTATCAAAGGGGGTTTCATGGAGATCAAAGCACAGAATGAATTGTTGAGAGTACAACTCTATGATCAATTCTTGAAGGCAACCCCCTCCAAAAAACAGAGATTGATGGCAGCATACGACATCAAGGAGGACAAAATGATTTTTACTCATTTAAAGCCTAAAGTCCCACATCCCAAAACCTTTGCAGATTACCTAAGAACAAACTTGGAGGTCTTTTCTAAAGACATGCATCCAATGGATCAGATAGCGCTGCACAAGCAAATAGGGGAAATGGTGTATGCCACACTTGCAGACAAGGCCATGCTAGCCCATAAGTTGAAAGAATCACTGAAAAATACTAATACACAGTTGGATCTGGAAAGGATGTCTTCCCAGGCCAAGGACAACAAAATAAAAACATTGGAAGACATTATCATTGATCTAGGGCATGATCCAAAAGATCCAAAGGGTGTTAGGGCCCTTATGAAAAAGAAGGAGGATGATATTGTTGCACTCAGAAAGCAGGAAAAATTGCCTCCAACCATTCACCCTGACACTGCAGAACTTGCACAGGAAAAACAGCTGATGACACCATGGATTTACTTTATGAAGATGAATCAAAGGATACTAAGGATGGAAGGAGGAATTGGAGGAAAGTGGCAAGGAAGAACAGGAGAATCAACCTTGCCCAGCCACCCTCAAACTTCTACAACTCTTGGCCCTGCCCCTCCTTTCACAAGCAGCAGCAGCCCCTCCTGCCATTCCAGCACCCAACCACAACCACATCAGCAACAGACGGCAACAGAAGCAACAACAGCAGGCAGAATTCTAGCATGAGTATGGAGGACTTTTGATGGAAGCTTTGTCAAGGAGTTGAAACTCAAGTGACAGGGAAAAAATTGGAAGCCAAGGATAGACTGGCCAAGCTAGAGGCCAGCTATGACAAGTCCAAGATGACAGTGGCAGAAAAGCAGAGAGAAATAAAGGCCTTGGAGGCCAAAGTGAAAACTTTGGAAAAGGAATTGCTTCTAGGCAAGACCTTAGCAGAAATCAAGAAGATAATTTGGGCCAAAATTGGCCAATCAATCCATGACCAATGGAGGTCAATCTAGGCAATACATGAGCAAGTTGAACTAATAGGCATGGCTCATGTTGAAATACAAAGAGCCAGAACAGCACTAGGAATCATGCTTGAGCAAGCCAATAAAATGATACATTTCCTCAATAACCACACTAGGGAGGAATTGGCAGCTCTAGAAATAAATAGCAGAATAGACACTATCATGACAGCTAAGAAAGTGCTAACTTTGAGGAATTTCACTCAAACACTAGAAAGAAAATGTCAGGAGATGAAGGCAGAAATTGATGAATTCAGGGAAAAGATGACAGTGTTACAGGATAAAGGACCGCCAAGCCTAGTGACTAGCACAGGACAACTGCTGTCATATAATTAGTATATCACAAGGATCAACAATTATGTTGAGAATCAAATAACAACATCCAGCAGCTCCACAGAAGAAGTAGGGCCTCCCTCTGGGCAGTCTCTGTATGACAAATTAGAAAATCTATTTTTTATTGAGCATGAGATAAATCATCTGTTTGAAGTGCCTCCAAACTTCTATAGATATACAGAAGCACATGAAACACTTGTAAAGATAAGGAGACATCAACTACCTCCAGATTGGTGGCAGGCAATGCTGGAAATTCTGCCCAGGTGATCTCATCATATCATTCCTTTTTGTGAAAATTCAGATCTTAGTCACAGTACAGGTCAGTAGACAAATCAACATGCAGGTATCACAGGAAGCATCCGTACAGTGACTCACCAAAGCACTCAGACAGCAGGCTCAACTAACGCAGAATTAAAGGCACAGCTACAACCAACTTTCCTGAGCCAAAAAGTCAAAAGTTGTCTGACAGAAAGATAGCTGCCATCTCAACATTAAATGCTGTAGTTATTTCTTTCATTTAATTTTTGTAAGAGAGTTGGTGGTGCAATTTATTGCACAATAACTCACTATTGAGATATTTTGTATCCCATTTTTGTATATATATCCCCTCAAAGAACGTATTGAGGGTCGGTTGTAGTGAAACTCTTTCTGAAGAGCTCTATTGTATACATGAGACATTTTGCTAATACAAATTGCTGGTGGAGTTCTTGGTTCCTATGTTGTCTGAAAGCGGAAATGAATGGCAGTGTTGTGTTGCAGAATTCCTGTGTCATTTGTTGGAACAATAAGTAATTTTGAACTGTGTTCTTTTTTTTTTCTGTGTATGCCAAAATTCATACATGTTCATGATCATAGAAAATAGAGAAAAAGAATAGCTTAGGATTTGTTTGAATACACCCTATGCTCAATCTCTATTTCTTAATATGTTTTCTTCTGGATTAGCCATGGATATGAATTCTTAATTGCTCATGTCTAAACTGATTCTATCACTGTGAATATTGTTTAAGAATTCTTAACTGCTCTTAAGCAACATTCTCATTTCTCCTTTGTTAGCATAGTGAAAGATTCTCAATTGCCTTTCACTCACTAATTCCATAACTTCATTTTATAATCTAAAAAATTGTTCCACAAATGCCTATCTGGCTTTGCAGCAACACTCTGCCTTCAAAAAACCTACTTCAGCAGCACACTACCTGGACTCCATTGCCCAATGGCCCAAACTGTTCAGTAAATTATACCTCAGCTCTGGTTTGAATTCACCAACCAACCAAACTCAAACAAAACAGCACACCATAACTAGCCTAAAATCATCCACCAAATAAAGCTAAATCATAAAGAGAGAGCCCTCTCTGGTTACAGGTAGGCTAGGACTTGTAACTAAAAGATTGGTTAGTGGTTACCTCAGCCGTATTCCCTTTAGGAAGCAGGGAACAACCTGAGTGATAACAGTATGATCCAAAACTTAGACTTCTACTTCAGAGCTATGACTCTCTTTTCATGTTTGCTTCCCTCTAACTACTTAGAGCTTAGCTCTTTTTATACAATGCCACGGTCCTTGGACCATGTGTAGATATTTATAGCCAACTTTACTTTACAAAACGAAGGGCATACAACCCTTTATGACTTATGACACCTTTGTGCTCCACGACCACAAAATGCAGAGTCTTTACAAGTTTATTACAAAATTTGACCAAAACATGGGCTTTTACCCCAAAACTGTCATTTGGGGGATCCCATTCCCAACAATTATTACAATATTATCCCTCGAGGCTATAGAAATCTGCTTGAAGAAAAATCTCTTAATGTTGACTTGTCTTGAATTTGAAGACCAAAACTTGAGGACTGATATTCCTCTAAATGAATCAAACAAAAGCCTTGAGATCAATGCAATCTTGCAATTGATGTAGGACATGAGCAATCACATGATTTATTTTGAGTGTAAGGTTGCCCTCTTACCCTCCCAACCTACCCTTGCACCTCTCTCTCATCCTAGACCCATCTCCTCCACACTAGAATCTTTTCTCCTAAAACACTCTTAGTGTAATTTTGTGAAGACTATTGACACGATGAGAATACTTGTGAAATCATGAAGGCCAATAAAGAAAATATTTTTGGAACAAAATATACCCCTCCACCTCCAAACTCCACTGTAAATAATCTCGAGTTGGATTGATGATGATGTTAACATTGTAAATACTCGTGCCAAAAATTATAACAAAAATTTTCGAAATAATTCTTTTAATTGTAATCATCCTGCCAAGCTATCTGCTCCAAATGTCAAAGATGGAAACCATTCTAATTCAACTCATAATTCATATAAGGTTGTTGGAAAATATAATGTCATAAAGGACCTGTCTAAAATCAAATCCAATGGTACATTACTTTATTTGGCTTAGACTCCTGAGCAAATTGCTAATTTGAAGAATTTTCTCAAAAAACAAGTAAAAACACCTACTTCTTCGGTATCCCTCACAGAGATGGAAGATGAAACCAAACCCTGACAAAACCAATAGGTTTTAGTAATAAGTTATAGGCAGCCTAAGAATCCTCCTTCCTACTTCTCAATTAACATCTCTGATAAGATATTCCATTGTTGTATGGAAGAACTTAGAATTTTGTTCACCAATGAAATCCCTAGGAAAATGTTGGCATTCAAAAAACAAAAGCAAGGCACATTTGGTGAAATCAAAGATGTCACATTGGTCATGTGTGCACATCCTAAAATTCTTACAACTTATAATATCCAAGTTATCGATATGCATGTTAGTAATTATTCAACAACTCTTGGTAAAAATTGGAAATCATTGATAGGTATTTATTATTCCATGGATGGTTCTCATCTTATTATTCCTAAATGTCCTAAAAACATAATCATATATAGAGAAAAAAGAATAGTGCCTTATATCGAAAGCATTCCCCAACCATCACTTAAATATATAAAGGAGGATCTAAGGATTTATTCCATCTTCAACGAAGAAGAAGCTGATAATCAAAATATTGTGAGTGTTACTTCAGATTATGATTTAATTTGGCATATATTCTTTGATGGGGCATCATCATAGGAAGTAAATGGAGTTGCTGCAAAATCTCATTCTTTTTCTTACTGCTTGAATTTCACATGCACTAACAACATCTTAGAGTTTGAGGCTTTGCTCCTTGGGTTGGATAATTCTCTTTAACCTGGAATACATAATCTTTCTATTATTGGGAACTCTGAATTAGTGGTTAATCTAATCAAAAGAATTTATACCCCTTCCAATAAGCTAATGAGGAATAATATTTCTCTTGCTTCAAATGCAGAATTCAAAAGATTTAACATCACACACATAAACTGAAGTATGATGGTTTGGAAATGTATGTTGCTAGGCCCAAATCTTCCTCATAATGAGGAATCATGGCAAGTCTTTGAATATGACCAAGATATCCTCACTTTTCTCACCAATGATATCAAGGAATCATCTCAAATCATTAATCTGGAGCAAAATAAATTTCCTAAGGGTCTGGTCCCTTTGGAAGATGTTTTCTCACCTACTGGTGCTACTAAAATTTTATCATCAAACAACCCTACTAGTGATGTTACTAAAGTTTTGCCATCAAACAAATCGCCCTACAAGACAACTAATAAAACAATGTTGGTAAATATTGGGGCTGATAATACTCTAAAAATGTTGTGTCTCTCAAACTTGCTCTAGGGATAAAATAAATAAGTTTATTTGCCTCTTTCGCGAATTTTCTGATACATTTACTTGGTTGTACAATGATTTAAAGGGTTTTGATCCTACCATTATTACTAATGCGATACATATAAAAAATTATTGTCAAGCAAAGGCCCATAAACCGAGGGAACCATTAGAGTTGAGTTAGATAAAATGTTGGTTGATCACATTATATATTTTGTCAAATATTTTGAATGGGTCACTAACTTGGTTTTGGTTAGAAAGAAAACTAGATAGATTCATTTATGCATTGATTTTGGTTCCTTAAACAAGGCTAGTGTGAAGGATAATTTTCCTCTTCCAAATATGGAATTAATCTTGCAACACATAGTTGGTTCTGGCATGACGTCACTTTTAGACGGATTTTTCAGCTACAATTAAATATGCTTAAAGAAAAATGATAGACATATGACTAACTCCATGGCTAAATAGGGAGGGAACATGTACTTTTAATTGCATGCCTTTTGGCTTAATAAATGTTGGAGCTACATGTGGCATGATGTCACTTTTAGATGGATTTTTCAGCTACAATCAAATATGCTTAGAGAAAAATGATAGACATATGACTAACTCCATCGCTAAATAGAGAACATGTACTTTTAATTGCATGCCTTTTGACTTAATAAATGTTGGAGCTACATCTGACATGATGTCACTTTTAGATGGATTTTTCAGCTACAATCAAATATGCTTAAAGAAAAATGATAGACATATGACTAACTCCATCGCTAACTTTTGGCTTAATAAATGTTGGAGCTACATCTTGCATGATGTCACTTTTAGATGGATTTTTCAGCTACAATCAAATATGCTTAAAGAAAAATGATAAACATATGACTAACTCCAATCCTAAAGAAGCAACATGTACTTTTAATTGCATGCCTTTTGGCTTAATAAATGTTGAAGCTACATTTCAGATAACAATGAACATAAGTTTCGATGACTTGCTAAGATGAATTCTTTCTTGGATGATTTGAGAATTTATTCTAAACACGGCAAATCATTTTTGACCATCTTGAAAGATTTTTTAATCATTGTAGAAAATATGGAATATTTTTAAACACTCCTAGGTCAATTTTGGGTGTCAAATCAATAAGTTGCTTAGGCACATTGTCTGCGATTCAAGGATCAACATATATCCGGAAGGAGTATAAGTTATTCAAGCTCGCTGTCCTCCTACCTCTAAAAAGGACATTCAATCATTTATGGGAAAAATCAATTTTGTAAAGTGACTAATCCACTACTTAGTGGTGATCGCCCTGGCCTTATCACTTTCGTCTCCAACAACTGTTTAGTTTTTGAGTTTTCTTTTGGTTTTGTGAGTGTCGATTCGCTTGTCAGAGAACAATTCAATTTGCAATTCTCCCTAAGGAAGTGGAAAGAAACGCAAGACGATTCTTCATACAAAACCATCCATCTATGTACATTTTTTTGTTAAAATATTAGGCGTTTATGGCATCATGCAAATTGTCGGACGTAGCATCAGAAAACGACATGTAAGAGAAAAACGTACACTGTCACGTGAACGAATTCCAAATAACCTGGACTTAATGTCTCTAACTAGATACCCCCATTCTCGACGAAATTTTCAGGGAGGATTCTGCCCAAATACGTCATCTGAACATTCCTAAATCTGTAATCGGGATATTTTAAAACTGCAGCCCTAGTACTCAATTTATACAAATTGCCAGAATTACAATTCAAACAACAGATCCATCAATCGGATTGGAACTGCTTATTTTCGCCGAATCCAACCAGGACGACTGGAATTGGGGCGTTTTAGTTGCTCCATTATCTACGCCGAAGATGTAGAACTCTACAATTTGGCATCCAATGCTTACTAAAACTCACCGAAAATGTCACAGTCTACGGGATGTGTCAATTCTACAACTTTACAGCTCAGTATGAACTGATGTGGATGTATAAGTTTGTTGGTCCATTTTACAACATCATTTTAAGTGCTCATTAAAACAAAGTAAATTATTATTTATAAAAAAATAATATTCCCATGGGTTGGTTATAAAGTAAATAGAAGTAATAAAAAAAAGTGTGAGTAACATGTTTTAATTTTATATTTTTCAAAAATATTATAGAAAAGAAATTGTTAAAATAAAAAATTAATGTTGTACATAAAAATATTTAAATAAAAAATACAATTTAAAAAATAAAAAATTACAGTGTATTTTGAATTAATAAATTTGATTTCTGAATTTATTCTGGTTTTTAA
This sequence comes from Pinus taeda, assembly GCA_000404065.3. Lineage (NCBI taxonomy): Eukaryota > Viridiplantae > Streptophyta > Pinopsida > Pinales > Pinaceae > Pinus > Pinus taeda. The sequence goes on from APFE030165562.1 coordinate 14,353, forward strand.
TACAATTATTGCGTTGAAAGGTTTATTCTACAACCCACTATAAAGGGATGTGTAAGTATGTCAAGTCTCCAATAAAATAATAATAAATTAATTGATTAGTGTAGGTCCAAAACAAAAATCAAAATAACCATCCAAAAAAACAAAAAACAACTATGATACAATTTAGCCTAGATCCCGTTCCAATTTTTTTTCATTTTAATTAAATATTTGTAAGATATATATTTAAAAAGAAAAACTATATTTATTGATATATTAAAACTTTTAAATACATAAATAGTTCTATATCAAAATTGTAATATTAATTTAATATATTTTATTATAAATGTGTTATTATGAAAGTAAAAACATCATTAATCTAAATCTAATATTATTATTATTATTATTAGTATTATTCACCATTTAATATTTTTTTATTAATAATTTGATGAAAAGTTCACATTTTGAGTGATTTGATCCTCCATATAAATTTAGGCTGGTTCTATTCATAGGCTCAATATAGTAAAATTATGACACATTATATAGATCTAGGGTGGTTCCATTCATAGCCTCATTATGATAAAATATAGTTCTAACTATGGATGCCTATCCTTATCTCCAATAGTACTAAGTAACATGCTACTGAAGAAGACATACAAGCTCTCAGTTAAATGTGGTTTATTATTTTCATGAGTCGTCTATTGAGGAATTGCGAAGAAGGCTAAAAGTGGTTTGAATCCGGGGAAAAAAAATTCAAAATATCTTGTAAAGGCAGTTTTTAAATCTTGTTTTTATGGTAGAAATGGATTCAACACCATAAAAAAAGTCTAGGACACCAAATTTTTTTAAATTTAATAAATTTACAAAAATAACTTTCTAGGCAATTCCTCGGCTAGTTACACTACTGCAATATTTTCTGCTTGAAATGAGAGCTCTATGATTTTGAGAATGTCAGAAATGGAGGTAGTACATTTTAGCTAAAGAGGCGGAGGAGTTCGAGGAAGGCTAAAAGTGGTTTGAATCCGGGCAAAAAAATTTCAAAAAATCTTGTAAAGGCAGTTTTTAAATCTTGTTTTTATGGTAGAAATGGATTCAACACCATAAAAAAAGTCTAGGACACCAAAATTTTTTAAATTTAATAAATTTACAAAAATAACTTTCTAGACAATTCCTCAAGCTAGTTAGACTACTGCAATATTTTCTGCTTGAAATGAGAGCTCCATGATTTTGAGAATGTCAGAAATGGAGGTAGTACATTTTAGCTAAAGAGGCGGCGGAGTTGCCCGGAAAATTATGGAAATTCCGGTCATGTTTAGAGAAAATCCGGCAAGGATTTTTGTAAATCCAAGTTATAGTTGTTAAACATCAAAATTTTAGGTGTCCTAGACTTTTTTGATGGTGCTGAATCTGTTTCCACCATCAAAAACACGATTCAAACACTACTTCTACAAGAATTTTTCAATTTTTTTTACCTTGATTCTAGCCACTTTAGCCATCCCGGCAATTTCTCGGCCACGTTAGACGACTCCGTATATTTTACCTGGCTGACTACTCTTTATCGAATTCGGTGGGCTGACAGTTTGCTTTTCTTTACCAATACAGTCGCAGCGTCGAGCCCGAGATGGATTTCAAAGAAGATTACGACTAATCCTCATCACCAATGTGACTGATGGGTGTTATGGATGAAATAAACGTTATAGTTTATTTCACATTTAGTCCGAAGTTGGTGTGTTGAAAGAATTATTATTTTGAAAAGATAAGGGAGAGATTCCTAATGTTGTGCAGGGACCAGTAATTGATATAGTACTGGTCCCACCAAACCACCAGTAATTGAGACTTTTTAAACCAAAATTTAAACAGAAATAAATAACATTATGTATAAATAAGTATTAATTTATGTCCAAAAATCACCCATACATTGACTGGGCCCACAACTGTCCAGAAATAGTATTTTACTACTTAATACTGCAAAACATATTGACCCAAGTAGAAAACAGCTAAAGCCATAAAGGCTTCCAAACTGGTCTAATCCAGAAGTACAAAACAACAGTCACTTCAACCCCCACTCATCAGAACTGCAACTTTGTATCCCAAATAAATATGCCTACCTGCACATAACAAAAGGGAATGTATGTCAGCATAACTGCTGTGTTGTTCAACAACTAAACACCCTATGTTCAATAAATGACACCGAACCCAACAACATTTAAACCCAATTTGTTCAATAAATGACACCAGACTCAATAACTGCAATAAATGACACCCAGACCCAATAACTGCAATAAATGACACCCAGACCACTCTATTTCTCATTAAAACAGATCAAAGCACATGGATCAACAAATATCCAATTCCCAACCATTAGATCACATCAAATTAAATCCATACCACACATTCAAAATGAAGCCATTGTAATCCATGTGCATCCATGTCCACCAATTAAATTCAAGTCCCCAAAACTATAAAAGAAGTCCACCCACTGCTGAAGTTGCATCTTATGCTTTCAAACTATTCAGCAAACTTGAAGACAACATCACAAAACAATGGCCAATATATCCAAGTTAGTTATATGAATTACAACTCATTTTTTTTACAGTTTTGTTTTCACTGTTTTCATTTATCAGATTTCTTACATGGTCTGTCTGATTTCTTACTGCTAGAAGGATACCTGGATGGTTTCACAAACAACCATTGAAAGTCGTTGTTCTTACAGTTCTATCCATAGGATTACAGTTAACCTTTTTTATACAGTTACAGTTACCCTTTTTTATACAGTTAAAATTAACCTTTTCTATACAGACTTTATACAGTTACAGCTTACATATCACAGAGGTTACGTATGTCGTGTTAGTACTGTAGTCACAGCTAAATAGGAATTGAACCTTAGCTTACAGGAATTGAACCTATTGAATATAGTCGTATCCATCTAATCAACACCACAGCTTGTTTAGCTTACAGGAAATGAAGCTTAGCTTACAGGAATTGAACCTATTGAATACATGAATTAAACCTATTGAAGCTTATAACTCTGATTACATCTTATGCTTAAAACATGTTGTTTATTGTATGTTGAATATGGATATGCTTACCTTATGAACTATGATGAAACGATACAAGCTCTGATCATAGCCTAAGCTGAGTAACTGTTTAGTGATACTAATGAAGCTTGCGACTAGTGATAAGGAACATGTATTACTAAGGGTTTGTGTTTCTTACATGTTATGATAGTGTTAATTAGGGATATACCTATACAGATTACTTATAAGTTAGAACAGGTATACTAGTATGATTACAATCAGAGTACTGGAACTGATGAAACTTGTGTATCTTACTCATTACTTGATCTAGTATGAAGCTAAGTTGTATAAGCTATATAACATAATACATTGAACAAGGGTATGTATCATATTCAATGGATCTCATTCATATTATCACTAGTAAGCTCTATACACTAAAAAGCTTGTATTAGTATCTGAGCATGGTTTCAGTTCACCCTATTCTATGAATGAGCTAGAACAAAGCTCTGTATAATTACATATGTTATATCTATATTAAAGTTGAATCTAGTCTATTAGGGAGATAACCAACCTGTGATACACATACTTTATCATATCTATACATGTATTTCTTAGGTTAGTACTGATAGGTCAACCTTTAGATGATGTTACTTATAAAATATCTGTGCTATTACTTATGCCAAGTGTAATGAGAATGAGACAAGCAAGTGATTAGGTAAACAAGCACGGTTAGTACCTGCTTATTACCTGTATTCCCTATTCTTTAACAGATATAAGGAGAATGACATAATTCATACATGTTTACATACCTTACATGTTTACATACCTCATTAGTTTAGCTGTATAAAGCTGTTGAAAGTAAATGGAAAAAAACTGTTTGAAACAACTATCATAGAATCTACTTGAATGCATATAAAAGTTGCTAAATTGATGAACTATGGATTTACTTGGAATGACATTTGCAAAATTTTGACACTGCCCTATGGAAGTGAAACATCTACTCTCATTATGAAAACAGTAACATACATGTTGATAATTTCCTGTAATAGAGGAAATGTATTTTTGCAGAAGTAATAAAGCATAATTTGACATATATTCTAATGTATAAATGCATGCAATAATTTTACAGGTTGTTGCATATATGGCAAAAGGAATTTACTCTGCTCGTACAAGGAGAAGTGGCAGGAGAGTGACAAGGGGTGCACAGCTGCGATGCACATCGTCTGATGATGACAGGCTAGCTGATGTCAATGCCGGCAATGCACTAGGGAACATTGTTGAAAATGACCATGTGACAGCCGCTGATGTTGACACACCATCAGCCACAGAACCACCATCAACAACAGTCCAAGGGGCAAGCTCAACTAAAAAGATGAGTGCTATAAGAGGATGGACAAAAGAACAAATGTTAGTTGCAATTGACGACATAGAGTTTAATGAATACTTAGTTTGGGCATCTGCAAAAAAACATGGTATTCCTCCCTCATCAATACATTATTGGATAAATGGACTGACTCATACAAAACGTAGAGGGCTTCTTACAGTTATGACTGAGGAGGAGGAGGCCGAGGTGGTTGAGTGGTGTAAAGAGATGGCCCAATTGGGACATGGGCTAGAGTTGATACAACTCAAATCAACAATTGCTCAAATCTGTCAAGGGAGGCCAAACCCATTCAAAGATGGGTTTCCTGGTAAAGCATGGTGGTTTGGGTTTAAAAAAAGACATCCAGAACTTGTATTGCGTACTGCTGAGGGCCTTGACAGAGACAGAGCATTAAATTTGCGCCCCGCAGTTGTGCAAAAGTTCTATGACACACTTTCTAGTGCTTACGATAAACATTCTTATGGAGCAGACCATATATGGAACTGTGATGAAACAGGTTTACAGGTAGGGAGGAATTGTGGCATGCGGGTAATTGCCAAGAGAGGGAGCCGAAATGTGCCAAAGATTTTGCCAAAGATTTTTCCCAAGAGCAGGGAGTGGATAACTATTTTATGTTGTGTTAATGTAATTGGTACTTCAATCCCAGGATTTTATCTATTCAAAGGTAAAAATCAACTGAAAAACTATATACAGAACTGTGAACCAGGTGCATGCATGGCTGCACATCCCCATGCATGGATGACTAAAGAATTGTTTCTAAGTTGGCTTTTTCACTTTGCTGCATCGGTACTAGGTGGCGTCTCACCTAATAACAGACACCTTTTGATATTAGATGGCCATGGGAGCCACATGGCTGTACAAACAATTGAGGAAGCAAACAATTTAGGCATCGACTTATTGACATTGCCCCCTCATACCACTTATAGGCTGCAACCCCTTGATGTTAGTGTGTTTGGCCCTTTCAAGAACTATTTCAGGTCAGAGCTTGCTGCATGGATGGCAAAGAATCCAGGGGTTGAGGTGAAAAGGTTTGAGCTAGCAGAGCTTGCAAGTAAATCTTTTAAAAGGGTTTTGACACCATCAAATATCAAGGCTGGCTTTAGGAGGACATGAATCTGGCCACTGAACTATGATGCTCTTATGCATGATATTGGTTGTAGCCAAGCGTTTCATGTGGATGGTCCAGAAGAAAGGAATGTCCACACAGGTGTTGAAGTGCAAGAAGTTCAATTAGTAGATGACCAAGATGATGTTTTTTCAGCTGGTAATATGATTTCCCTGTCTCAAGGACACTTATATGCTGAAGATGATGAAACTGTATGTGAAACACAATATAACAATGAACAAATTCCTAGTAACATGGAGATTGTTCCACCAACTCAAGAACATGAAATTCCTATTGCTGATATTGCTAATGATATTGTTGAACATGCAGTTGATAATGACCAATTGACATTGCCAACCCAAGTAACCCCACCTTCATGGCTAGCAGAAGCAATGATCAATATGAATGCACATATTGTCTCAACAACCAATGAAGAAAGCATGAACATGCCCTCACAACCAGCAGAATTGAACAGTGAAATTGTTCATTTTTTGTGGACAATAGATCAATGAAAGAAGATGAAGGACATAATGAGGCATCAAATGAAGATAATGATATGGTTCAATCAGTTCCAACAGATACTGAAAGGGAAGAACCAAGAAATGACATGCAGGTGGGAGGGGTGGAGAAGACACTTGGACGGTTCCTAAAGCTACCAGTAGAGAGAGTATCAATGAAAAAAAAGCAAGGTGCAGCGGGTAGTCTTCGTCTGGGCCGAAGCTCACAGTTACTCACCTCAGAGGACTATATAAACCTGTTAGTTGAGTCAGAAAAAAAAGAAATTTGAAATGCAAGAATTAAAACAAAAAAAGAAGGATATAGTCAAGGAGAAGAAGGTAGCAAGGATTGTTTCAGCACAACGTCAAGCAGAAGAAAGGATTGAAAGAGATAAAGCAAGGCAAGTTAAGGACCAACAAAAGCAAATGGCAAGATAGGAAAAGGAAAAACGAAAGGCACAACAAATGCTTGAAAAGGAACAAGGGATGATCAACGATACAAGAATAGCTGATGAAACCAAGATTATTTCAAACTCATTGGACTCCATTGCAGATAATACACCATTATTCCAAGATCTCATAAACATTCAAGTGCCCCACTATCAAACCGAGGGTTTACCCACTTGCCTTGTTCCTACCAGAGCTTGTGTCAATTCTCTGTATGCTCATTACACACCTCCACTTAATGCAGGGG
>APFE030165562.1:21035-69324 GCA_000404065.3 Pinus taeda
GCCCTCCACCAGAGATCAAAGCTCTTTGCATTTCATAATTAGGTGTCCCATCAGCGTGATCATGTTGCATTCCATTAAGCATGCGATAACTTTGCTGGAGGAGCTTGCATCTTTTATCCCCCTCTTGTTTGGCACTGCTGGTTCAGGTTTGTTTGAGTCAATAAAGTCTTCAAAAAGTCATTTGTCTTGTTTTAAATTTCCAGGTCTTAGTTCTAGGGTTGAGTCAAATTTTGCCTTGAGAAGTCATAAAGGACCAACAGGCCAGAGGGATGTCCTTCATAAAGCATCATTTCAACAATTTTCACTATTCTTCAGCTAAATTTCCACTTTGTTTTCAAAATCTATGTTTTTGAAAAACAAAGGTCATTCTCTCATTTTTGTAAAAATTCTCAAATTTTCAAATTTTCCAAATGTCGAAGTGCAGCCTTGGTCTCCTTTGCCAAAGCACCTTGGAAGCTATCCCTGCAAAATTTTTTATAAGAAACCATCAGTTCAACCAATTTTTTAAAGAAAAGAAACAAAAAATCAGAGCCAATTAAGTTCAAAAAGTGTCAACACTCAAAACATTAGAAAGTGGGTTTTGGGAAAATGTAAATTCAAAGCAAGCCTATTAAAGCACATTAAACTTCATTTGTAACTCATTTGCCTCTCACAAGATAAGTGCAAACTTGCAAAGGTGATTTCATGAGATATTGAGCAAATTTGGGCAGTCTTGGTAGCGCGCTATGCGTTGGGCGTGGCACGCTACGCGTTGGTGGCACGCTACGCGTAGGGGAGGTTCTGGCAGTGAAAAAATACACGGGCGCTATGCATAGAGGGCGCGCTATGCGTTGGGCAGAGGGCGCTACACGGTGGGTATTTCACCCTAAAACTTGCAGCAAACACCCAATACACCTCTCTCAGCTCAAGCAAGTTACAAGTAAGCTCTCTCATGATTGTTTTGGTTATTTTTTGCAAAATGAATGTAAAGGAAAAATGACCAATATGCCATGAAACTGAAAACAAAAAAACCCTAATGTTGATGTGTAAAATGAAAGCCTAAGTTTGCTAGGGTTTTGAAAATATGTTGCCCAAGGTTTTCCCATGATTCACCCTCATTTTCCTCTCATATTCATCATCATTCCTTTTCAAATTTCCCATAAAATTCACAAAATTCCTCCATAAAAATCCCAAACCCTACTTAGCCCTAAAACCTACTTCACACCAAATCCTACACTTTCATAATTTCCTATGTTTTTTCCCTTCCATAAATTCCTCCTTATTTTCATTTCCCTTATTCCCTCATGTTTCCCTTTCCTTAACAATTCCCGTGTCTCTATGTCCCCTTGGTGACAGCATAAAAAGTCAAACAGCAATCAAGTGTGTGCACAGTCAAACACATACAGTTCAGCAAATTTTTCTTCAAAACCATGTCAGAAACCGAATCAGATTATGAGCAGAGTGATTACAGTGGATCAACACTGGAGGAAGAAGTGCCTAGGAGGCATCATAATGGTGGTAAAGGTGGTTGGCATGTTAGAGAGGAGCCCACCTCTTTGGCTTATTTGCAAGCTTGTCCATTTGCACTGTCTTGTTTTCGATACCAATCATGCTTTGAGTATTGTGAGAAGATCTCACAAATTCAACATCACAGGGAACTAGTCCGCTTGTTTGTCCTACATTTGCACAATGGCCATGTGAAACTTGCAGGAGTGGATTTCACATTATCACCCGAGGTTGTTGCTCAAGCCACCGGGATACCAAATGTTGGGGAAGAGTGGACCAAGCACAAGCTACTAGGAAAATTTCATTATCAACCATACATCAAACCCGGATTCGTGAAGAACCTCACTGTTGTTTTTCCTTTCAGATTCCTAAGGGAGGAGTATGCACCCTTGATGAGGCTTATCATGTGCTATTTTACTTGTGAGGGTCGATTTTCACGTTTATATTCGTACCATATCCGTTTGTTGATGCATTTTACCCAGGTACGAATGATGAACATTCCCTTTTTCATGTGCTGGAATATAGAGAAGATGGTGCCCGTAGAGCAAAGGAAGAGCCCCGCACAGCAACTCAAAAGCATATATCATTATGCACTGATCGAGATCATAGTGATGCATTAGCTGGCATAGCAAGGTATTCCATGGGAGGATTTCATTTCTTGCGACTTCTTCACAGTGCTACATCCACCTCCTGAGATTGTCCATGATGAGGGACCTTCACAGCAGTCGGACATTCATGAGACCGAGCATGTTGATGCTCGAGCATATGTAACATATCAGAAAGGCCCCAAAGCCTTATTTGCAGCTGCACGACGAGTACTATCTCCACCCGGGGTGGAAGGGGTCTCATTGACTTCATCGACACAGTGAGTACTATCTCCACATCATGTGGAAGGGGTCTCGCCACCTTCTTCAGCATAGGTATAGTTTCAGGACGGGGGCAAGTGGCCCATGATTGATGAGGGCCCTTCAGCAGGTCCGGATACACATGTCATTGATATTGAGGCTAGCTCTCCTGCCTCAAAGCTCAAGAAGATCATCCGAGATCAAAGGACCGAGAATGAGTCACTACACAAGAAATTGCAGATGGAAAAATGGATAATTAACTATTTAGAGCAGCGCAACAAATAGTTGGAGGATGAGCACGAGCTTTATGAGCAGCGGAAGATTCGTGAAGACCGGGAATTGGCCCGTAGGAGACCCGGTGATTTGACACCCATAGATCGAGAATCCCTGCTTATCCAGGTGAACACTCACTTGGAAAAGTTGTTGGCGAAAGCCAATAGAGACAAAGATATGCTCCGCCACATGAAGAATCATTATTGGGCCCACATGCACGTGTGCAAGGCGAAAATGAAGCTTCTCAAGAGACGATTGGCCAAAGCACTAAAATAGAGGAAAAGGCCCAATCCACTTTCGATTTTGGCCGATGCCACCTTGAAGGAGCATGGCACTCAATGATACACCCTCAGCTCAAAATTCAGACAATTTGGAGCAATTTTGGTCATTTTTGAAATTTTTTGTCAAAAACAGGTTTTTGCTCCCAACGCGTAGCGCACCGGGCGCTACGCTTTCGTTGGGGAGGTCCAATTCAGGAAAAGTTTGCATTTTTGGATTTTTCATGACAAAATACAGCTGCTCAATCATGGCCAAGAAATTTCATGGAGATTTGAGCCCCCAAAAGGTCAAAAAACAAGCAAAAAATGACCTTCTGCCACTTTTTGGACACACAGGAAGCCTTCTTGGGAGATTGCAATTGTGGAGGGGAAAATGGCCACCAAATCGAAAAATTCCACTTGGACTGGAAAGTAGACATCCCGAACTTTCCAACAAGCCCACTTATGCCTCATTTGGATGTCGGGAAGTACCTCAAAATTGGCCTGCAAGGTGCGTTATGCGTAGAGAAATGGCTCGCTACGCGTAGGGGAAATTGGCTAGTTTTTAACTTTCAGCTCAGGACAACGCAACTTTTGACCAGTGTTGACTTTTCATGGGATTTTTCACCCTTTTTTTATGTAACTTAATGTAATTTCATGATTGGCATGGCTCTTTTACCTATTCTAGAAGATTCATTCATAAAATGGCAAAAAAATAATGAATGAATTGGTTTCCAAGTTTATAGAGGCAAGTTGTTTTGATTACCTAGTTTGTAGTGCTCAGTTTAGAATTGGTTGAAACAGCTCCTAGAAGGAGGAGCTAGACCCCTAGAGGTTAGGGAATGGTTTTTCTTGGTCTATATATGTAATTTTTCATTCAGTAGCAGAGGTTGGACTCTTGGGATAGTTTGAGACTATATTGTACATATTTTATCAGCAATTTGGCAAAGGAAAGACCAGGGTTTTGCAGCACTACTTGGGATTCATGTGGCTTTATGTCTTGATGGTGTGTTTCTTTCTATTCTTGTAAGTTATTTATGTGCATCATTATCTTTATTGAATCTTCTCTTATTGAGCAAATGAAGTGTTAAGGTAGAATCCATGAAATTGCCATGCTCTGCCTTTAAATTTCTTTAATATTCTATGTTTTCTTCAATTTAAGGAGAATCCTTGAGACCTATTTCTCTCCTTAGCCTCTCACCGGTCTGATATATCCATCTCACTTGCTTTAAGGCACCAAAACAATTGCTTATCTTGCCCCAAGTGGACCTCTGCAAAAACTGTGCCTCATCCCCGCACCCAAATTTGCCTTTCCCTTGACTTCAACAAAATCATAAAAAATCAATCCTAAACTCTTTGTACTAAATACCTAGCCTAAAATCAGTCATCAATTTGTTCATCTCGAGCCTTTTTGAATATCTTTTTCCGAGTTTGACCCGGAGAGAGCCCTCTCCTGTCCTCGTAGGGCTAGCTACGAGGCTGAGCGTGGTTTGATGTGGCCTTGAGTCTTGCCTTATTTCAACCTAAGGCGGATTTGAGCGCTAACAGAATGAGTGATGAAAGAATCAAATGTGTTAAAAGGTGAATTGAACATCTTTGACCACTGTCGATGAGCAATGTTTCTGCAGGGTTCAAGCTCATCAAAAAATAAACCTGCCACTGAGCATAGTTTCTCCCGGTTCAAGCTCGTTAAAAAATGAATCCACCCTCGGTAAATAATCTTTGTGGTCACCCTGCTATCAACCTTTTGAACCTTGGTTGTGTCCTTGCCATCACCTAGATTCTTTTGGGTAATCATACACTTCCACTTGATTGTTTAAATTTTTTGAGGAACAGCTGTGATGAGTGGTTCTGTTAGCCACCCTCTTCACATCACCATGTTTTGAGAGGTTCCAAGCTTACCTAGAACCAGTTGCTACCCTAAAAAGCCACTCATTCCTAAAAAAAGAGTCTCCTTTAAACTCTTTTTAGACTCGTTAAAAATGAAAAGATTGTCAAGCTATTGGCCTTTCCAACTCGTTAAAGTAAGGGAAAGTGCCATCCCTCCTGTACATTTTAATCATTTTGTACCTAAGGGATTATCCCACAAAAATATTGAGTGCTTGTTTTTTAGGCTCGCTAAAATGATCGAAAAGTCATCCCTTGCATATTATTTTATACTTTTTCAGACTTAAGGGATTATGCTACGAAAAAAGACTGTTGGAGTTTCCTTTTCGTCCCTTTTCAAACTCTCTAAACATGAAAATGACCAAGTTATCCTTTTCATTAAACTCGTTAAAACAATAGCGACAAACTTGTCCACCCAGACAAGAACGAGTTTCACTGTCGCTAGGCTCACTAAAACATAGTGACAGGTTTACCCGAAGGGAAAATTATAGAACAAGCATATGTTATCCTCCTCAAGCTTGACAAAAATAAAGAGGTACTAGTCAGCAATGACTGGGGAAAAAGGGAAGAAAACTTGAAGAATTTTATTGGTAGCAGGTCGCTCTTGAACATGACACTTTCACTCCATCACCATGATTGAGTTGGATTGGGTTATTCCGTTCACCGTTCATATCACCATTGGCCCTCCGTACCATCCATATTTTGGGGTTAACGCTACCAATCCATCTCAGTGTTGCCGATATGTTCAAGAGAAGTCATTCAAATAATTCACCATCCAATTAGTGCCTCATCCACTACAATGCCTTCACCCTCCATTTTTCATGACCACCATTCCTGAGCCTTGTATCATCAGATTGTTTTCACCTCCAAAAAATCATTCGCTTCGTATCGTGTCGTAGATGTGGGATACATTAAGGCCCTCCTACGACAGGTCAATTCTTGTCGAAATCAACTCATTATCCAAGAATTTGACTTAGAAACACCCCTTTCAGTACTTTGAAGCTTGCATGCCTCAGTGGCAAGTTTCTCACTTCTGGCGACAGGTTTACATCAATGGCGTTTGACCGAAAGATTTTGCATGGTGTTCGAAATCGAATCATATATTCACACCACGTGAATTGAACTATAGCACCTTGAGGGTCATTACCATTATTAGTGATTCCTCTCGTATCTGTTAATAGCTTACATTATTGGCTAGTAATCAGGTAATGTTTTTCCATGTTTGACTTCAGAACATCTTTTCACATGGATCAACTTGTACATCGGGCGAAGATTGGACGAGTTTGAAGACCCCAAATCTAGTCTCATCCATGTGGGCTGTGATATATTCAAGAAGATAAAGACATCAAATGTACACAGAAGCTGCACAGATGATCATCCAAGCTAAGGGATGATGACTCTACATATAAAGAATCACCAGTCTGCAACTGTAGATGATTATCTTTCCTTTGTACATGAAAATGGATTTATGAAGTTGAGCATGGGAATGCCCACCTCAACTAGATCACGAAAATAATATGATGATGATGTATTGTATTGTATCTTATATAGGTCACCTTCAAGTTCGAATACCTCAAATCCTCATGATAAAGCATTTCACCCGACATCAAAATATTTTACGACTTCATGCTTTAGGGGACAATTGTTATAGACATATTTGGGCACTGCAACCCCAATCATAGATGTCGATAAACCAAGGGCTCTTTAACCCCTAAAAATGTTATTCCATACCCTAAAAGATCATGGTCAACTGATTACATCATTCCCCAAAAGTTCCACCTAAAAAACCACTTAGAACTGGCCAAAACTAGACCATGCTGATTGCTCCATTGTTAGGGTGCGATGCATACTGACTACTCCACTAGCCAGGTGCGATGCATACTGAAGAGACCTTCTGTGGGGTGCGATGAGTGAGAATGGACAAATAGCTGAGATAGTTTGCTAAGTGGATGCTCATGGAATCTTCTAGAAACTTCTCCTATGACACTTGCCTCTCTGAATTCGCCCAGGGATGAGTAAGAGAAAAATGAAATCTCCAAGTGGAACCAAGAACTATGAGTGGAATGTGTTATGAAACCAGCTCAAGAAAAGATAGAAAATATAGATCAACGCTTTAGAATTCAGCCTCTTCGAGGGGGCAACCTCCTTTACATTACATAAATGAACAATTCTTGGATGATTCAAATGACAAAACCTCCTTTCTATATATAGGAGTCTAAGGAGTCACAATATAACCCCGCCGACCAATAATAATATAAAGCCACAAAAATAACAATAGAGGGATTCTATGGGGCACAGTAATAACAATATGGGGACAATAGGTGCACAACAATATTAATAAGGGATACAACTACAATAGTAATGGGGTAATCACTAGTATTATAGGGACCCAACAATGCCCCATAGGACTTTGTCACCAACTAGACTATTTACATCTACTCCATTAGAAATTCCAATACAACCTCTCATTTTCCATTAGTCTTCACAATCCAAAGAAGTACAACTCCTTTTTTGCTTCATAGTCCCCTAAGATGTACTACTTCCCCTCCAGGGATCCATCACAGGACAACTAAGAAGTCTTAGAGCTTTGGGGCTCCAAAACTTTAGTTGCTATAATGGAGTCTCCAAAGCACCCTCTAGGCCTCACACAAGGAAACATTCCCAAAAATATTCCCGCTAGGGCTCTAGCCTTCCCCTAAGGCAATCCACTGAGAATTGTGCACCCAAGTCCACTTAAGATTTGTAGGGTTTCACAAACTAGTAAGGTTACAATGGCTACCTTGTTCACATCTAGCGTACCTGAACCAATGATGGAAACAATAATGATTTTCTCACTAAGTCCAAACTTTATATATGCATAATCTATTTTGGACAAGTGGAAACCAAAGAACTACTTCCCCACACTTAGTAATTCATCCCACCTCTTAAGAACTTATGATAAAATCACATGAATAAGGCTTCAACTATGAATTAGGATTATTTTAATGTTTGGCTTAGCGCATAGCCCCTTTCCCTCTCATGGATTACTAGTACCCTATACTCTTTTTTCTTACTTGGATTGTAATGATGATGTATTTTATTAATGTATGAGTGATTATAATTTATGATGTTATGTACATTGACCTTTTAACATATAAGCTCTCTAGTCTAATATCACATAGGCGTTATGGACCACACACATATAAGTACTATAGCCCAAAAACATTATTTAATTTAATGTTTGGCTTAGCCCACAACCCCTTTCCCTCTCATGGATTACTAGTACCCTACACTCTTTTTTCTTACTTGGATTGTAACGGCAATGTATTTTATTAATGTATGAGTGATTATAATTTATGATGTTATGCACATTGACCTTTTAACATATAAGCTCTCAAGTCTAATATCACATAAGCATTATGGACCACACACATATAGGCATTATAGCCCAAAAACAATATTGGATCACCAACCTATATGGAATATGTACATTTACAACTTGGGGATGTTACAACATATAATGTGACATTTTCTTTGTATACTTTGCAATGCTCTTTTAAACTATTGCATGGTTGCCAATGGGTACATCACCTAACATTTTCATTTGAAATTTTAATTGATGAATGATGATCACCAAAATACCTATGCATCACATAGAAGAGAAGCACAAATGATTTACTGTAACACTTGGGCATCTCAATCCCCACTTAATTCATGTAGTACCTAGAGTCAAGGAAAAATAGTGGAATATCAATTGATGAATAATGTGATCAAACAATGTTAAGGATCTACATTTAAATATATTGCTGGATCACTAGTGTAGATAAAATTTGGTTATAGGATTTCATGTATTTTATTTGTCCCCATTGTTTATCTATAAAATGTCATGGATGTTCAACTAGAACAACTTAGAACAATAGATATTGTATTAGGCTAGAATATTTTATTATATAGGTCTATTTCATTAAATCTAAACCTAATTAGCATTTGTTTATTTCTCAAATTTATGAAAATGGATAAAGTATGCAAATGAAGGAGAAAGCAATGAACACACCTTCCACACAAGAAATTAGAATTGAAGAAAACCAAACTAAAAGTTGAGGCCTATGCTCACATCTCTTTTCTTCAATTATGCAAATGCAAACACAAAGGGGCATTCACTATGGAGGTTCCTTTGACATTATGACCTGAATAACTTAGGAATAACTACCATGAAAGATTTATCCTCCTTTGTTATGCTCTCAAATACCGCTCCTAGATGCTCTACTCAATAATGGAACAAATACAATGCTAAAAAAATGAAACCTTATTCTTATCACTGGCCTAGTGTTTAACATAGTTTGATAGCCATACAAGGTTAGGGATTTTGCATCCTCAACATTTTAAGTGTTTAGTTTTGAGATCTTATAGAATATTTCTGAAAGTTCACATGTGGCTATGTCCATGTGTAAATAATGGGGACTAATGTGGCATCCATTTGATACTAGGTGGTCAACAAGGAAGGTCAACTTACAGGAGGCCTAACTTTCACACATGAGGTCCTATTGAGGTCATTTTCAAAATGTTAGAAATGTAT
The DNA here is from genome assembly GCA_000404065.3 of Pinus taeda. Classification (NCBI taxonomy): domain Eukaryota; kingdom Viridiplantae; phylum Streptophyta; class Pinopsida; order Pinales; family Pinaceae; genus Pinus; species Pinus taeda. The sequence continues at coordinate 30,338 of APFE030165562.1, forward strand.
CTATGGGTAGAATAAAATAAATGATGTGTAATATGATAAAAAAAAATTGACCACAAAAAGTGTCATTTGATGCCTCAAAACGGCTTTGGAAAGTTTCTGACTCTAAATCATCAAACTAAGACTTGCTACTAAAATGAGTCCTCTGATACAAATCTAACTCAAATTTGTTCATAGATGGTTCTTTTCTACAATGAACAACCATAAGATGATTTCGCTAAATTGGTGCTTCCTTCAACTTCCTTCAGAATTTAAATCTTGTTAAAAATCTCAATGGAAGACTTATTAGTGGGAAGATTTAACACAAGTGGGACGATTCAAAAGGAGTAGCCAACTCTATGCAAGTATGGATGAATCCACACATGGAAGTCTTAGCCCCAGTTCTACGTTAATAAAACCTGTGTTCCTAGATAAAATTGAAATTCAAAAGTGTTACGAGCTTCCAACCTTCTAGGTATGGGACCTCTTGCCTACTTTTGTGCTGGCCCACCTTCCACCGTCACTATTATGATGAACTTCTTTGCTCTTGTCTTCTGGGTTGGCCCACTTCTCACCCATCGACCACTTGTAATGAAGACCTTCACCAACCACCTATTCACTTGCTGGCCCCACTGAAATGTTCGACTCCTAATTGAAATTACTTCCGAGATTTAACGGTCAAGGGAAACGAAAAAATTCCGGTCTCTTGTAGTTTCGTTAATAAAAATATCCCTAGTTCCTGAAATTTTTTTAGAAATTTCAATTTAAAAACCTTATAGTCTTTCGAGCTCCCAGACACTCTCCATTCCGGGTTTCCTCAGTTGTCAATTTTGGGCCCTGTTAGATAGCAGACTTGCCGAAAATGAATAATCAGTAAGTCTTGATGCACTTGGGTTATATTAGATATCTATTTGGCTTGATGTTATTCTCCTCTTGGCATCCTCCGATTCCTTTCATTCCTCTCTCTCCTTTGGCTTCCGCCACTCTTCTAAACACTTCCTCTTTGTGCCTTCTCTCATAACTCTTTTCGCTCCTCCTACAACATAACAATTCATATCTATATTTTATGTGGCTCTTGCTCGTAGGAATTAGATTGGCTGGCCTAGAGCCGTTGGTCCTGGAGAAACTAGTAGGGCAACAGGATCATATGCTGCGCTGGTGGTACTTCAGCTGCCTTTGGGGTCCTTCAGCTGCCCTTGGGGTCCTCTGCTGCAGGTGAGTTCTTACCCGCACGGAGAGCAGGTCAGTATCAAAAGCAGTCGACCCAGAAGCGTAAGAGGCGAATATTCGATTTACTCAGAAAAAAATATTGGGATATGCGAAAAATTATTATATATATATCATAAAAGATTGCAAAATCACTGGTTCTTGGGAAAGCTCTTGCACACCACTCTCTGGCTTGCTATTTGTTATTGAAATCAAAAGAAATATAAAGATTACAAATGGTTCAGTTTAGTTCCACAAATGTAGGATCTAAATGACCAATTTAGAGAAATTAAACAAAATACAACAAATTGTCTAATTTAAACACTGACATGGTAATTCCAAACAAATCCTATCCTAACAAACCACTCATTGAGGAACCAACTCCTCTAGTAAATTATTTTGACCTCTCAGTCAATGAAAGTTACGGATACCCCTCCATCATACTCCCAAGGAACAAATATTTCTTGGACTTCTTTCCATGAGTTCTTTAACAGATCTGCCACTTCTTTGTATAAGTGTGGTAGTCATCCAACTTGCATATGAAATTAGCAGTTTTTTCCACTTAACCAAGTATTCCAAATATTCTTTGTCCCTAGTTTTCTTGATCAATATCATGTTCAAAATCCTTTCAAGTTACAAAGGTTTAGTTGTTGGATTTTTTTTCCCACTGTACTGATTGCTGCTTCTAATTATCACTTGTTGGCTATTCTATCTCAGGATCATACTTATATAAATATGATACATTGAATATTGGTGAAATTTCAACTCCAGGTGGTAATTCAAGTTCATAGGCATTAGCAGAGAATTTATTTAAGATCAGAAGGCTTAGCTTCATTGTAAAGAGATACAAATAGCTAAAAACGAAATGTAACAAGGGTTCAACTTCTGGAGATTGTTCCTCCTCTGTTCCTTCAAGCTTCTCATCTTCATTCTAGCAATACAAGCTTCTTTTGCTATTATATGTTCAATGTCCATTCTCTTTGTTGTTCTATGCTTGCACTTGAATAGTTTGTTCATGTTTTCTTTTGTGTTTAAGGCCAGATAACTATCATCTTATCTCTACTTTGATGAATTATATTTGCAAGCTTCTTTACTGCCTGTCGCTAGCCATTCATATATGGTCATATATGCATCTATTGCTACAATCAGTATTATCTTTTGTTGCATGTAGCTAGCCATTCATTTATGTTTATGTATGCAATCTGCTGGTATATTTAGTATTCTCCATCTATCCATTGAATCTATAAATTATTGAGCATTAGTGGCCTAAAGCCTTATATTGGTGAGAGTGTTCATGCATGTCTTGAGTGAGAATAGAGTTGAAATGGTTATCTGACTTGATCCAAACCATCATCCATTCTAATAGTTCTGAGAACAATATTGAAGATTATATGTTACCAGGCATCTCCGAGCTGCAACCTAGGAGAGTTTCCTGCAGTGATAACATAATTGGTGTCGTTGTTGGGGAGGGGAAGCTAAAGCTTAGCTTCCCTGGGAAACGACATAGATCCAGCTTTGATGATAGACAAAGTCTGGGCACCTTTTTGGTTGTAATAATCTATCTAGTGACTCTATTGGAGGCCGAACCTCTTGGAGACTCCACATCATAGTTCTAGATTAGTTTGTGAGGCATACTCAGAGAAATCCTCAAAAGCTACAAGCTGACCCAGTACCTAACCCTGAAAAAATCATCAAAGAGAGAAAGGTATTGTAGAAAGGAGCATCAAGTTCAGGTAAACCTAAACAATTTTCTATATCTCTTCAAGAAAGGCTTGTAATAGAACAAATACATGTTGAGAGTATAGCATCTAATACTAGCAGTGAAGAAAAACTCTCATAGATTCATAAAGATCCTTATTCTTTAGGTTCTCCTTTTGTTGTAAGCCCAAAGGAAACCTCACCTCCTATCCATCATACTCCTTTAGTCCTGTCAGTCACTCCTCAACCCTCTATTATTTAGACTTCCAGTACTCTTTTAGCCACCACAACTATGGCAGGTCCACAAGCACCTGCGAAAATGGAAAGAATCATAGCTGCTAGGTATGGACCTCTAATACTACCCACTCCTCTGAAAGCCATGCCTACTGGAGAATATCAGAAATGTAGACCTAAGTTCACTGGCATTGAAGGTGTTACTGCTAAAGATCATGTTGAGTCATTCTATAGCTATGTTGATAATCTGGACATTAGTGAAGATGATACGTGGATGAGAGTCTTTGTCCAAAGCCTAGATGGAGAGGCTAGAAAATGGTTTAGAGAACTAACCCCAAGATCTATAGCAAATATTGAGGCTTTAGATGATGCATTTCTAAGGCATTGGGGGGATAAGAAGGATCTCTTATACTACCACATTGAGTTTCGGAACTTAAAGAGGGAAAATGGTGAGTTTCTATCTGATTTTAATAAGAGGTTTAACCGTATGTACAACAAGATACCAGCTAAAGTAAAACCCACTACTACCTCTGCTAAACTCACATTTGCTAGTGCTTTTTATTATGACTTCTCCCTACTATTGAAAGAGAGGCGATGTGCTACTTTGGCTAACATGCAGGATGCAACCTTGGAAGTGGAATCAAACATCATGGCTATAGAGAAGCTCAAGGGAAATATTGATAGAAGAAGACAAAGGGGTGAGTCTTCATCATCCTTTGATCCTAAGATAGATAAAATGACCAAAATGATTGAGTGATTAGCCTCTGAAATCTCCAAATTAAAGATTGAGTAGCACCCGGGGAAAGGAAGAGTGCCTAATACCTTTGCTCCTAGAAATCCAAATCCAAATCCATATAGAAGAACTATTGAGAAATTGCAGATTTTGGAAAGAAACAAAAATGCAAATGAAGACCAAAGGGTGAAGGGTCCTTTTCAAAATGAAGTCATGGAAGAAGAGTAGTTTTAAGAAGATGATGAGATCCATTGTCTAGAAGACAAAGGCAATGCTTCCTTTTTGACCTCAGCTGCCTATGAAAAGTCATTATGTAATGACCAGATCAACCAAGAATGGGATGGTAAAGCTATTCTACAAACTGTAGATCAGCAGAGATATAATTTGAGGTCAAAGATAAATAATGCCAAGGAAACTCCTGTTCAAAGAGTTGTTGTCCCTACAGTACAAAAAGCTAATAAGCAAAAACAACCGATAGTTGATCCCATCATCCTCAAAGCTCTAGCTCATGAGGTAAGAGGCCTTGACAAGTCTCCTTCTCCTTTCAGTTTTCAATCAAAGATTCAGAAGCTAAGAATACCCATGCCTCTGATTGAACTAGTGAAGAATGAGTCCTTCAAAAGATCCATCCTCAAGGCCCTTGAGCCTAAAGCCATCCAAGCCTCCACTAACCATGTAAATCTGCAAGAGGACAAGCCAGTTGTTATTCTCAGCCCAATGATTGAAAATTGTGAAGACAACTCCCCATCATTCTATGTCTCTCTGACTATTCATGAAAAAATCCTTCACAACTACCTTTTGGACACTAGAGTCAGCCATAATCTAATGCCCAAGGCTGTCATGGATGAGTTGGGTCTTGACATCACCAAGCCTTATCATGGCTTGTTCTCTTTTGACTCCAGAAAAGTAAAGTGTCTAGGATTAATCAAGGACCTAGCCATCACTTTGTCTTAGTTGCTTATGAAAAGCATGATGATGAATATTGTGGTAGCAGATGTACCTCCCAAGTTTGGCATGTTACTTTCCAGAGGTTGGATCAAAATATTAGGTGGATCATTACAAAATGATCTGTCCTATGCTACCGTCCCAGTTTTCAGAGGTGAGAGCAAGAGATTATACAGAGAGGCAAAATTGGCTTATATCATCAACGATGAGAAGAACCCTACTAATCATCCCATCTATGTTGTTGATACTAATTTTGGAGCATGTATTCTTCATATTGAAGAATCCTAGTTGACCTCCACGTAGCTTAAAAAAATAGTTTGCAAAATCGCTAAGGAAGAAGGCCCACAGATTTGGGACAAGTTCTTTGATGGAGCTTGCTCTAAGGAAGTTGCTGGGGCAAGTGTATTCCTTGTGTCCCCCACACAGGAATACATTAATTTATCTTTCAAATTAACCTTTCAGGTCATAAATAACATAGAAGAATATGAAGCTTTGATTTTGGGCTTAAGCGCTGCTAAAGAAATGGGTATCAAAGGCCTGAAAGTGTTTGGAGATGTAGACCTCATCATTCAGCAGGTCAATAAAGCATTCCAAGAAAAGCATCCAAGGCTGAAAGCATACCAAGATGAGGTATGGACGCTCAAGGGTTCTTTTAATAATTTCAACATTTCTTATATTTCGAGAATGAAGAACTAGCTTGCCGACTCCCTTGGTATGATTGCTAGCACGTTTATTCCTCCTTTGCCTCCTAAATTGACATATGAAGTTCAAGTAAAATATAGACTATCTCTACCTAGTAACATCAAATATTGGAGAGTTTTTTAAGACAATGAGGAAATTAACAGTTTTTGCAAGTTGTTGAGGAATTTGTTGAAACGCACATCGACCAAGAGAATGAAACCATGGAAGAATGCGGCCAGTCCAAGCTAAAAAATTAGGTTGGCTGAGGAAGCATTATCCAACTGCCTAGTAATCATATACCAAAAGGATTAGTGCCTCTAGAGAAATTGTTCGACCATAATGATGTGCCTTATAAGCCTTCCAAAATAGAAAATGAGTTTGCTGTCTTTAAACACAATATAGGAAGCCTAGCCCATCCAAAATTCATCAATCTGTCCATTCATTTGTCTTTTGTCCAGAATGCTGGGTATTGCACCCTCATAAAGCAATTCGCTGATATTTTTTTCCTGGGAATATAGTGATCTTAAAACCTATGATACAAACATCATTTAGCACAAGATTCCACTGGAAAAGAACACCACCCCTTTTAAACATAAATTAAGACCTATTAGCCCTCTCTTATTGCCTTTGATTGAGAAAGAGATCAAGAAGCTGTTGGATGCCAAAATCATAGTTCTCCTAAGGTATTCAAAATGGATAGATAACCTTGTGGTAGTGAGAAAGAAAAATGGAGAAATCAGGCTTTGTGTTGACTTAAGAAACTTGAACAAGTTCTCTAAAAAAGATAAATACCCCCTGCCTAAGATGGAACACTTGCTGCAAAGAGTTTCATGGGCTAGAGTCATGTCTTTCTTAGATGGATTTTCAGGTTACAATCAGGTTGCTGTACATCCAGAAGATCAGGAAAAGACCACCTTCACTACTCCTTGGGGCACTTTCATGTACTCCAAGATGCCTTTCAGACTGATGAATGCTAAGGATACTTTTCAAAGGGCCATGGACATAGATTTTGTGGGAGAGAAGGACAAGTTTGTCCTTATTTATCTTGATGACATAACAGTCTTCTCTAGCAGCCACAAAGACCATTTAGAAGGTCTTCCTAAAGTGAAGACAGTTTGGAATTTCAATGAACCCAAAGAAGTCACAATTTGCTCTAGAAGAAGGCAAACTTCTAGGACATATTGTTTTTGCTGAAGGTGTGAAGATTGATCCAGCAAGGGTTCAAGCCATTCAGACATTGTCCATCCCAAGGTCAAAAAGGGACATTCAATCCTTCCTGGGTAAGATTAACTTTGTAAGGAGGTTCATTCCAAACTTTGCAGAGCTTGTAAAGCACATCACTTCCATGTTGAAGAAAGGATCATAAATAAAATGGACATATGCTTCAAGAAGCTCTTTTGAAGCCATCATGGAAGCTCCCACTCTAATCAACCCAGATTATACTAAGGAGTTTTGTATCTTCTCTTTTGCCTCTTATGATACACTTGCAGTAGTTCTGTTGCAGTAAAATGATGAAGGCATAGAGGACCCCGTGGCCTTTTTCAACAAAACTTTAAGGGATGTTGAACTAAGGTATGAACTTATTGAAAAACAAGCTTATGCTCTCATAAAATCTTTAAAGGCATTCAGAATTTATATTCTGCATTCCAAAGTAGTTAGCTATGTACCTTCAGCCTCGTTAAAAGATGTCTTAACTCAGCCAGATATTGATGGAAAGAGAGCTAAATGGATTACAAAATTCATAGAGTTTAACATAGAGGTGAAGCCCACTAAGCTTGTCAAAGGCCAAGGCTTGGCTAAACTTATGGCTGAAGAAAATTGCAACTTGTTAGACATAAATTCCGTGGGTATAAATTCATATGATGAGCAGACAGAGGGAGCCGCAGAAGAGCAAAAGGAGAATCAATCTTTGGTTGAAAATCTAGCCACATGTGAATGGTATTACAACATAGTTCATTTTTTGCAAAAGATAGAAGTCCCTCCAGGGCTTAACTCAAGTCAAGCCTGGGCCATTAAACTCAGATCAGCCAAATTCTACATTAATAAAAATATGCTTTATTGGAAAGACCCATCAGAAATCCTCTTCAGATGTTTAGATAATGAACAATCTGTGGAAGTCATACACCAGTTCCATTCAAGCATTTGTGGAGGGCATCATTATTGGAAAACCACGGCTCACAAAATCTTGAGGCTGCATATTATTGGCCTACTCTGTTCTCTCGTGTGTTTTCTTTTGTAAAAGCTTGTGACAAGTGTCATAGGTTTGTAGGAAGACGTCAGCTAAAATTTCTGCCCTTGAAGCTAGTACATGTCAATGGTCCCTTCCAACAATGGGGATTGGACTTTATAGGTGAGATCAACCCACATTCCAATGGCCAACACAAATGGATCTTAGTAGCCATTGATTATTTCACCATGTGGATTGAGGCTATACCCACTAAGAATGCCAATCATCAAGTCGTCATAAAGTTCTTGAATGAGAATATTTTCATTAGATTTGGTTTCCCAACCAAACTAGTCACTGATAATGCAGCAACCTTCAAGGCAAAAGAACTGGTGGACATGACTGAATCCATGGGCATTCAAGTGGTGCATTCTACCTCATATTCTCCTCAAGGAAATGGCCTGGCATAATCATCTAACAAGGGTCTGGTAAGGGTAATCAAAAAACTGTTAGAGGACAACAAAAAGAACTGGGATTCCAAGTTGAAGTTTGCACTATTGGCTGACAGAGTCACCATCAAAAAGTCCATAGGGAATTCTCCATTTAAACTTCTTTATGGTGTCGATGTTGCTTTCCCTATCTAGCAGATTCTCCCTATGGCTAGATTCTTGCAAGAAGAACAAGATGAAGAGAATGACATGGTAAGAAGAATGAATAACCTGGTCGAACTATAGCAGATCAGAGAGAAACTGGTTGAGAAGTCAAAAGCTCATTAGCAGAAAATCAAAGAAACCTTTGACAGAAAGTGTGAGGCCCCTATACTACTAGTGTAACCCCTTATTTTTATTAGTACAACCCCCTTATTATATTGTTGTACCGATGTAGTCCCCATATTGTTACTATTTGTGCCCCATAGAAGCCCAATATTGTTATTATTGTGCCCTTACATTATTATTGTTATGTTAGCTCTGATTATATTATGACCCTTTAGACTCCTATATACAGAAAGGAGGTCTTCTCATTTGTATCATCGAAGAATTGTTCATTTGTGTAATGTAAAGAAGGTTGTCCCCTTGAAGAGGCTGAATTCTAAGGCGTTGATCTATCTTTTCTTTCTTTTTGTGAGTTGGTTTCATAACATTTGGTATCAGAGCTTTGAATTCTAGGATTTCACTGCTCCAAACAAGTCATTGTGGCATTTGCACTGTAACGTTTTTTCTGCAACGTTTAAGATGCTAAAACAAAAAGCCATTTGGTCTAAAATCGTTCTGAACCACAGGTTCGAATTTCAGAGCTTTTCGCACTATATTTGCGGAGATATGATTTGAAGAAGTTGGCATTTTCGCAGACTCCTGAATTACATTCCAAATAGGTGACCTGGGGAAAATAGTCATAACTTTTGTTTTAAGAATCAAATTGAAATTTCTTAAGAAGTTACAGAAAGAGGATGGATTGTAGTTTCCTGTGTATATTTTTCAGATCCTAAGGTCAAAACAGTGACACATGGAACTTCATATAAGTTTGCTCTTCTAAAAAGGTATATAATCAGGTCATCTTGGGAGATTGTGCATAACTCTTTCTTGGAGAATCTAAATTCGATTAGACTGGTGGCATTGGAAAGAGGATGCAGAGGGCTACTGCAGGTCACAATTTTTTTAAAGATCTGAAAGTACAGAGTTATAGTCATCTCAAGATCGAGCTCCTGAAATCAAGAAAAGGCGATATGAGGAAGTTTGATGGAAAGGATCTAGTAAATTGGATACTACAAATGGAGCAATATTTTGATCTACACGGTGTACCACTGTTACAAAAGGTATGTATTGCATCTTCATATTTACAACCAAATCAATTTTTATGGTATAAAGGGCTTTGTTCTCGTAAACGACTTGTCATGTGGTCAATTTTCATGGAAGAAATGATAGCACATTATGAGGATACAAAGAGAAACACCTTCTTTAGCCAACTGATAAATCTCAAACAAAAGTGTTCAATGGAAGAGCACATTGAGGACTTTCAAAAATTGAATATAAGGGAAAATAATAGTCTAGAGAAGCAGAGGATTGATGTCTCCATAGGGACTTTAAAGGATAACATTCAACATGAGGTTCATCTTTAGGAACCTGATTCATTGGAAAAGGCATTTAGGTTGGCAAGAAAAGTGGAAAGAAAAATTATGGAAGCAATGAATTCTACCCCTCACAACTATAAACATGGAAGTGTTGTTTCTCCTAACCTTCCATAGCCTACAAGGGTGACACTACGACAATTGGAAGAAAAAAGAGAAAAAGGGCTTTGTTACAATTATGATAGAAAATGCACTAAAGGTCATAAGTGTGCTAAGAAGAAATTATTTTACATAGATTATGAAGAGGAGGAAGAAAAGGATCAAGAAACATCAAAATAATAGGATATACACCATAAGCCAACCCCAGAGAAAGACGAAATGAATCCAACCATATCTTGTAAATCATTGGAAATAATTACCACTCCTCAAACTCTCAAGATAAAAGGGCATATCAAGAAGAAAAAGGTTCAAGAAGTGAAAGATCACATCGAGAAGAAGAAATGAATCCAACCATATCTTGTAATGCATTGGCCAGAATTACCACTCCTCAAACTATCAAGATAGAAGGACATATCAAGAAGAAAAATGCTCAAGAAGTGAAAGATCACATTGAGCATCAAGAAATGAATCCAACCATATCTTGTAAAGCATTATAAGAAATTACCACTCTTCAAACTCTAAAGATAGAAGGACATATCAAGAAGAAAAAGGTTCAAGTAGTGAAAGATCACATCGAGCATCAACAAAAAGTTCTCCAACTTTTAAAGGATAACGCCAATTTGGTGCAGAATCGAATGAAAAAAAAGGTAGATCAACATCGCAGTGAAAAAAGTTTTGATGTAGGTGATTGGGTATTTTTATGGCTACATATCAAGCAAGCTATTTATGAGAAGGAAATGTTGGAAATAATACACGCACTTAAGAAATGACGACCTTACCCAATGGGAAGACATTTCAAAGTAAAAATGGATCATGATAGTCTTAAATACTTTTTAGAACAAATATTATCTTTAGAAGAACAGAAAAATGGGTCACAAATATGTTGGGTTATGACTTTGACATCATCTATAGAAAAGGGAAGCAAAATTTTGTTGCAAATGCACTCTCAAGAAAGGAAGAGGATGTGGAAGCATTGTTTTGTGCTATCTTTATTATCCAACCAGATTGGATAAACGAAGTAAGGGATGAATGGAGGAAGGACGAAGAAGTGTGGCCACTCATTCAAAATTTGCAAAAGATCCAAATTCAAACAATATTGTCAGAACTTGAAGAGGAAGGAAAAAACATATTGGAACCTGGAGAATTCACAGAAACAAGAACCTGGCAGCTACGAAATTGATCAATTTCAGAGTACCTCATTAAGTGGAAGAACTTACCTGCTGAAGATTCCACATGGGAGGATAAGAATTTTATACAAAAGCATCAAGAACTACTCAAGCATTGAGGACAACACTTTTTGAAGGAGAGGGGCATGTTAGGCCCCTATACTACTAGTGTAACCCCTTATTGTTATTAGTACAGCCCCCTTATTATATTTTTGTACCCATGTAGTCCCCATATTGTTACTATTGTGCCCATAGAAGCCCAATATTGTTATTATTGTGCCCTTACATTATTATTGTTATGTTAGCTCTGATTATATTATGACCCTTTGGACTCCTATATATAGAAAGGAGGTCTTGTCATTTGTATCATCAAAGAATTGTTCATTTGTGTAATGTAAAGGAGGTTGCCCTCTTGAAGAGGCTCAATTCTAAGGCATTGATCTATCTTTTCTATCTTTTTGTGAGCTGGTTTCATAACAGGAAGGAAGAAGTGGACAATTTCCAAGTTGGTGATTGGCTGCTTAAATGGGATGCATTTAAGGAAAAGAAAGGTAATCATGGAAAGATTGACTTCTTATGGATAGGTCTGTTTATCATCGCTCAAATTCAGCAGAACAATACATTCATTCTGCACAGTTTGGAAGGAGGAGATACTTTTGGTAACCCAATAAATGGGTAATTCTTGAAACTTTATTTCATTTAAGGCTTTAAAGCCTTGTCATTGTAAATATGTTTTTCTAGTTTTTAATTCATTATAAAGTAGACTCCATGCCCAATGGAACACTAGAAGGAAGATTTGACTTTGTTTTTTCAGGAAAGGCATTGATCTGTGATCCTTGAAACCTGACAAGGAGGATTTCATCCCTAGAAGGAGCAAGTGTTAGCCTTGCTGGAAAAAGGCCCAAAATGGATCCATATAGGCTCTTAAAGTCTCATAATTTACTTAAAATCATGCAAATAGATCTAAAAATGCTCTTGAAATCTTCAAGATTTTCTCAAAGATCATCCAAGGATCTAAATCAGCGTAAGAGGAGAGCCCTTGGAAAGGCGGAGATACACTATCGGGATGCAAAAACGCTTGAAAACCATGAAAGAACCCACAATCGTAGGCTTAAATAGAGGAATGAACAACAACCGTTAGATCTGGCTGATCAACGACCCAGATCTGAGCGGCTAATCGCAATCGGCCGAGTAGAAAGGATAACTTAAAGTTGGGCGCATGACACCGCCAATCAGCGATCGCGGATGATCGGATTGGTGGCGAGCATATACCATGTTATATAAAGGACGTGAGGAGTGAGCAATACGCGATTGCAATTTATCACATCACCATATCACATCGGCACTATACCACGAGTGGGGCCTATGTACATACATATGGGTGACCCGATAGCCAGACCCAACGACATTATATATGGGAGTTCATAAATTTTGAAGTCCATGCCAAACCCATTTTTAATGGATTTTCCATGTGTTTCATTATATAACAAAATACAAAGGGAGACAAGGGCAGCGTGATAGCGATGGAACTTGGACCCGATGGGTTTTGGGAAGAAAAATTTATATATTTTAAAGTCCGCAGATTGGACATTTTTAATGTATTTCGTGTATTTTCGTTATATAACAAAAATACGAAGGGTGCCTTGGGGTAGTGTGATTGCGATGAAGCCCAGACCAAAAAGGGTCTGGGAAGTGAAATATATATTATTTGAAGTTCGCCAAAGGCAATTTTCCCATATTTTCTGTGTTTTTCAAGTATATTTCAAAACACAAAGAAATCGCGAAATAGGCAGGATTTTAGGCAGGCTGTGGGTGGTAAGTGGTTTAGAACGAGCTTTTCCCAATGCCATATAGTGGCTACCATGTGTCCAAGATGAGGAGAGAGAAAACCATCCTCATCGGGCTGTTAACTCTAGTACAAAAGTGGCACCCGAAATGGATCACCACCATTGAATCTAGGACTCCCAGATCAATGATGGAGATGTGTTGTCACTGTAAGGGCAGACCCGAGAGGATTATAAACCATTTTTTAGGACTTTTGAAGTACGAAAATGACACAGAGGGGCGGGATTTCTCAGTGATTGCTATGTTTTTCTGTTTAAAACAGAAACAATCATTGTTTAAGGTAGAGGTCCATAATAGGGCAGGGCTGTTCTGTTTCAACAAGAAGCATGCATTGTTAAACCATTGAAAGGGCCACAACATGCACAACTCCTCTCAAAACCAACAAAGAGGCCGAGAAGCAACATAGCACACAACTAGCCTGAAACAGAAATATCATGGAGCAGTGCAGCGCATCAATAGCCCAACACAGCTCATCAAAATCAATTGTGGGGCATCTTGGGCACGAGAGAGCTTCCAGATAGCACAACAAACTATCCAAAATATCTGAATGTAGTTATTCTTCTATCAGAAGAAGAAACCTCTGAGCCATGCTCCCTTGTCAGAGATCAAACAGTGAAATAAGAAATAGGGATAGATTAAGACCTCTCAAGCCTCAGAAGGCTCAGCATCATTGTAAAGAGCTATAAATAACTGAAAACTAAATGTAACAAGGGTTCAACTTCTGGAGATTGTTCCTCCTCTGTTCCTTCAAGCTTCTCATCTTCATTCTAGCAATATAAGCTTCTTTCGCTATTATATGTTCAATGTCCATTCTCTTTGCTGTTCTATGCTTTCACTTGAACAATTTGTTCATGTTTTCTTTTGTGTCTAAGGCCAGATAATTATCATCTTATCTCTGCTTTGATGAATTAGATTTGAAAGCGTCTTTACTACCTATAGCTAGCCATTCATATGTGGTCATATATGCATTTGCCGGTACAACTAGTATTATATTTTTCTCCCTGTAGCTAGCCATTCATTTATGTTTATGTATGCGATCTGCTGGTATAGTTAGTATTCTCCATCTATCCATTGAATCTATAAATTATCGAGCATTAGTGGTCTAAAGCCTTATATTGGTGAGAGTTTTCATGCATGTCTTGAGTGAGAATAGAGCTGAAATGGTTATCTGACTTGATCCAAACCATCATCCATTCCAATAGTTCTGAGAACAATATTGAAGATTATATTTTACTAGGCATCTCTGAGCTGCAACCTAGGAGAGTTTCCTGGAGTGATAACAGGTTCCTTTCAATTTGCATACTATTACAAGCTTCTAAGGGGCTCACTTCCTTTTCCCTTCGTGTGTTGGAACCACCAAACATCGCACTTGATCTTTTGTAGGGTCACACACACTTATTCTCACCAAAGTCATCATGCACCACTCTATGCATTTTCACAACCAAGGCATATCATTAACACCCCACTACTACGACTCCTACTTCAAATGGTGTGAGGTCTATTTGGTACTTCATATCGATGATATCTCTTGAATGTTGGTGGGTCCAACATCGTCAACATTTATGGCTCTAGAAGGAGCACTAGATGACAATAAGAGCCCATGAAGTTTATTTGAACCTTCCACATTCATTAATGGCTTCCTCCCTTATCTTAGCCCCGACATTTTTTTCTAAAACTTCAAAATTAAAAGTTCTAGTGGACATCATTAATGACTTGTCAAATATTAAATTCAATTGCGAGGGTGAAACAACCTTCTTTGAGCACATCATTGTTCTATTGAATTTTGCATGAAGCACAATATCCATTGTGAGGAAGATACTTGTAGGTTGCTCACTCTTACCTTTGAAGGGTTCATAAGGGAATGGTGTTACATAATGCCTTTTGCTTCCATAGACTCTTTCTAACATCTTGCCACATAAATTTTCTAGCCTTTGATATGTATGATTACAAATTTGTGTTCAAGAAAATTATGCAATTGCAAAAAACACCTTATGAATCTCTTGATGATTTTCACAATCATTTTATTCATTTTTTCTTTGAATTTTATGAAGGTGATGTTGATTGGAATTTAAGGAAAGAGAAATTTTTATTTCTTATTCAAATTTCAATGAATCCGCATGAATATCAATCTTTCGAAAGTCTCTCGACATACTAAGGTATTAGAGGTTCAAGATCCACAATGGATGAAGTTTTTGTTCCGAGTGACTCTCCGTATCTATCTAATCCAACAACTCCAATTCTGCAAGTTGAGGTGGGAAAACTTGAGAATTCATCCACTAATTTACCACCATCTTCTCCCAACCCACATACTCAAAATTCCAGTGCAAGTTTGGACTATGAATCTAATGTTGTGATGAATTTTTATCTCTTCATCCTCCATACTTTGGTTCCTTTGGTCCTACAGATTATGATATGTTGTGTTCACCTATTTTGAATGTTTCTCTGAATGTTTATGAGGATCAAGTTATGGATGGAGTTGGTGTTTCGAAAAAAACTTGTGATATCATTTACGATGACTATGTGTGGGAGTCTACGTTTGAATAAGAATCTGCAATGAAGGATGTTTTTCCCCTTCTGCACCTTTCCCTCATTATCTTGACATTTTCCATGATTTAGTAATTCTTATTGAATCTTGTGAAAATTTAGTTTTTGATGATATTATTACTTCCGATCATTTTCAGAACTCGTGGAATGTCATTTTTTCATTTGAATGTGGAGAGGCAAAATATTCTTTTTCATATCTCCCCAATCTATCATCTTATCATTTTGAAAAAACAGAGAGTGAAATTTCTTGTTTTCCATCTTCCCCTCTTTATGATCCATAAGATCATGAGGATGCCTCTGTTTTTGATCTCGAACTTTCTGATCGTGGCTTTCATGATCTTTTCACTTGTCCATTTGATCACGATTATGATTTTTCTGCTATTGATTTTCCTAAGTCGCTAGTGTTTGATGATCTACCTTCTGACAATTTGGAACTTCTGCAAGTTGTCAAGGAACATTAGCACAAGATGATGCTTATGTTAGGTTCTCCAATCTTGAGACCAGTTCCAATTCTAATCAGAATAGCAATGTATCTTTCAAGGCTCCTCATCACTTTGTCACACAAATTGAAAATCCATCTCTTTCACAATTTTCACATTCTCCATCTGCATCGCATGATCTTATCACTAAGTCATTGGAGGAGTCATACCTGGTGAGCACAATTGCAAAACGAAAGTTTTCTTCTTTCCTTATGTTCGTTTGTTTCCGTAGTTTGAAATTTTGTTATTGCGTATCTTCAAGTCGCAATGTGTCTAAACACTGAAATGCATCTGTAAAATGTCTGCATGTGTGTTTCTTTCATACTTTTCCGCATGCATATCCAAACTTCAAGAATTTTTGGTTTGCATTGTCTTATCTTTCTTGTTTATGTTTATTATTGAATATCTTTCTTGATATGAATTCTGTCACTAACATAGGCTAACCAATGCATTGATGGCTACACTAGAAGTATCATATTACATGAGTCTGGCCTATTTTCTTATTAGGTTAGGAGTAGGAGTAGTTGTTTGTTTTTGTTTGCTAGCTGGACTTATTTTGTTTTCTTTGATTTACTTTATGCTCTGCTCTTTCCTTTTGTTTATTTTGTTTTGGTCGTAAGATAGCTTATGCATGAGACCATGTTTGGTTTCTAAAGCAAGCATGGTGAAGTTCATGAAGAAGTTGTGATACTTTCAACACTTGGTTATCTGTTTATTCCATCTCTTTACATTCTTTTAGTCGATAATAATCTTTTGGAAAAATGTTCATTTTAGAGAAAACCATAGTAGAATCACAATGCTTGAACCTATAACTAGTACCACCTACTCTAATCAGTCTTTTATTCTTCGTTAATCCTTGTCAGTTAAGTCGAGTAGAGTAAGGAGGGGAGGAAAACCTTATAAAGTGTGTCAAAGGTATAAATACAAACCTTTCTCTGAAGGGACAACCTCTTTTACTCTAAATAAGTCAGGATCCCTCTTCCACCTCGTCAAATAAATAAGTGCCTATGCACAGTTCTATGAAAAAATAAAAAAATAAAAAAAATTAAAATAAAGGAAAAATAAGAGAAAGGATTCCTGCGTAGGGAGATGAAGCAAGCAACTTCGTTGGGGTACTATCCAAGTTCGTTGGCAGCGGAGCAATGTTTTTGTTCCTAAAGTGACTCCATCGGGGTACTATCCATCCTTGTTGGTAGAAGAGTAACACCAAAGATGAAAACTAAGACTCTTAAATTTTTTTTCACTTGTGCATTTATATACTTCTCATCCTCAATTGAAACAAATTAATCTGACTTGGCTTGGTTTAGTGTGCCACTGATGAAGAGAATGGTAGGGACTATATCTTTAATGCAAGCTAAGTGAAGAAGCTACAGTAATCAATGGACTGAACAATACTTTCTAAATAGTTATACCTATTTTACATGAGACGAGACCATACAGGGAGCCAAATTTCTACCAATGTGTTGGTAAGTGTTGTACTAGCTACAACCACCCTCCAAAATTTTGCATATTTTTTGATTTTGGAGCCTTCCTTTCTGTTGACATGAGCTTACCTTTGACTATCATCAAATATTCATGTTTTATAAATAATTATCCTTTTCATTTGTGCTTTTGTTGGCTTGTTTTTACATTTAGATGGTTTTTCTAAGTCACAAGCTAACTTCCTGACTTGGCCTTACAACAATTTTGGGCTTGCCTTCAGAAACTACGGAATCCATGAGGGAAAAATGACCTTGATGATTGAAATTGCACATTCTAGAATGGAAGTTTTGGTTTGAGCTCAGAAACTATGCAATATTGGAAGGAAGACCAACACTAAGCCTTGAAACTACTTAATCCATCATTGATCTCAGAAACTTGTAGTGCACTCAGCTAGGAAGTTACCCAGTTCCTCAGAATTGCACAATATTTCTCGACAGTGTGCATGGAAAGCTTCTTGAAAAATGAAAAAGAAGAAAAGTAAAAAAGAAAATATCAATCCCTAGAAGTTAGGGATTCATCATTAGTTTCCCGAAGGTGACACTATCTCTATTTTTAGAAATTTTCGAGTGTCTATTTTTCCTTGATTTTAGGCATGCGTGTTGTTGTAACATCATTTTACATTCACATTTACATGTCAAAAAGAAAGGAAAAGAAAAAATAAAAAGGGATAAAAATTCAATATGAGAAAAATGAGAAAAATATCAAATAAAAAAGAAGAAGAAATGAATCCCAAAAAAATAAAAATAGCGAGCAAATTCAAATGCCGCTTTCAAAATGTTAAAATGTTAATTTATAAGGTTTAAACTTAGTATTTACAATTTATTTTATTTTTTTTTGTATGGTATAATACGAAAACATGTTTTGTCATTTGTTAATAAACACCATGCCAAAGACAACGGTGATGATTCACTCCGCTCAGATCTATGGCGGACAAGGATTTTCGGCCCCCATCTGCTCCTGACTTGTTAACATGGGGGGGGGGGGGGGTGGGGGGGAAGGCGGGGGGAAGTAGTTTCACCTAAAACTGCTAATGAGATGTGGCATTTACAGGGTCATTTCGGGGGGTCACCTCCCAATTCCACTTACCGCCGACACCCCCCCTCCCCAAAACAAAATACCACCTTTACTCTGCCGCCAACGGCTCTTCCATCGACCTCGTGCCTCCTGCCATGTGTCTTCCCCTTTGCCACTCATATCCTACCCACGGCTCATCTTCTCACCATTCCTTTCCACATCACTCCAATCCATGTCACTCCCTTCCACGTCATTTTCCCATTTAACATTAAAAAAATGCTGCCAATTGCTAAACGAACATTAAGACATTAAAAACCCATGCCCTATCCATTTTAAAAATAATTCCTTTTCATTCCATAATAATTAAGGAAGACATTACATAGCTAAATCCATATTTATAAAAGACCCTCTGGAGCCAATACACAATTTCTTTTTGCTTGTCATAAATCTCGCAAGGCGAAGGACGAAATTGCTACCATCTGCCAACCTTCAACAGTCAACAATTTCAAGGGTAACTTTGTCCTCCAAGCTTCTTCTATGCAAGTTTTCTTTAATCTAGTAATTCCCCTTTGTTCCTCGTTTTCATATTTCAAGATGTCAAGATGAAAAGGGAAAGGGAAGACTATATATTCAAATCCCCTTATTCCTCGAGTGCCATATTTTGACAAGGCTCCTTTAATAGATACCCTATACAAGATTGTTGAAACCCTTTACGAATTCTACCTCTACAAGCTCCATAACTGGGCCAAACATAAATAATTGTATAAGAGTGATGAATTAAGTGTCTAAGAATCCTTTCTCCCATAATTTGTTTTCCTCCAGACTCACTTCTTTCCTGCATTTTCTATTTGGTGCCAGCTAGGATACTTTCCAAGTCAAAGGGAAATCATTTCTTAGAACAATGAAGTCATTTTTCCTATCTCCCCTGAAAGTATATGAAAAGCCTTGCAAATTGAATATCAGGCCTCCCATGCCCTTTTTTCCGCTGATATTCTAATGAAATTATATAACAAACTCACATTCCCTCAAAGAGCCCAATTTTTTTATTATTTTCTTCATGACAATGTTGAATTACCTAGACCAGCTCCCCATATCCAGTTTCAATTTTCCCTGAAATGTCCAAGCAGTTGTTTACTATGGTAACCCGCCTGCTCGGATACCATGGTGATCAATGGGTAGACGAGCTAGTGTTAGGTTTTACATCTACTTTTGCAGTTAGCAAGAAACCCTCGCTCCTTTTCAATTACAATTAGTTTTTTGGTAATTCAATCCATGATCAGTTTATAAATTTCAAAGAAAAATGTATCTTTAAGAATCAATAAGTCCTAGTTTATCTTTTGTTATTTTACCAGTCAGAAAAATTTAAATTTCCTTTACAAAATATAGATAAAAGGTAACCCATGTTATGTTATTCACTGGACTTCTCTGGTTAGAAATAACTCAGAGGAGTATTCTTTCACTGATTATGTTGACAAATTTTTATATACCTCACTATGTTTGTTAAGTAGTGATGTAATCCCAAGAATCTCTCCAGAGAAAGAATTTTTTACACTTAACAGAGCACGTCAAAGTCGAAGACTGGTATTTATACTAGAACTACACTGATATTAGAGTTTATGGATCAGAATATCCCCCTTACAAGAGGCCAGTTTTTGTACTTATTAGGATCTTTGCATTGCAATATTCTAGGTAAATGTTAAATATGGATGAAGTGTATTTGGTCTCTTATAAGAAGAAAGAAAAATTCATTTTGAAAACTCACATAGGGCCATATATCATTAACACCAGAGCTGTAACAAATGAAATAGAAGCAATCCTGAGTCACATGAAGTTCAAACTCATTTTTTCTTGGTCTTATAATCCTCAAGGCATCATTTCCAAGCTTAGATTGGAACAGAAAAGTACTCCCTATGCACACACAACAAGGCTGATCCAAAAATGGATCCTGAATAAACCTCTAAGTCTAAAAGACTTCATATAAGAGGTAAAAGGTGCCAAATGACACAAATCCTTTGTAAATCAGAGGAAAATGAATGTCATAGGCTGCTATCAAAAATAGTCTCATTGCAGAGATATCTTCATTCTGAATCAAACACAACTTGAATGGGTGAAAACGGACTTCAGATGAGGAAGTTATCACAAAAGGAAGATGCCTTTGTTCCCTAGAAAAAGAGGAAAAATCCTTTAAAAAATGGCCTAAAAGGCTTTATGAAGAAAATCGCATCGGCGGAGGTCCAAGGCGGACTTAAGCGGAAATGGGAAGCACCCTGATTACCGATCCCAGATATATCGAGTCAGAGGAAGGCACATGCGCATGATATAAGCAAAAGACCTAGGCCAATGCGACACTACAATCGCCAATAGACAGATTGACATTGGCCATGGAAAGGGCTTGAGGCGGGACCCCGTGCTGAGCGATATCGCGATCGTCGACCTCAGCGGATCACAATCGGCCATGACATATGAATAGAACCCCAGGTCCATGTGATACGTAATTACGATATCGCAAAATTGCATCAGAGCAACACCATGGAGTGGGGACCGATACCTACGCGACTTGTGATATATATTCGGACTTGAAGGGGTTATGAATGCCACTTCATAAATGTTTCAAGTCCACCATAAAAGCTATTTTTGCGATGTTCTAAGTGTTTTAATGTATTTTTTAAAATACAAAGGGAAACCACGGAACAAGGCAATTGCGAATTGCGATAGCGATTAAAAGGTGGACTCGATAGAAGTATAAAGTGAATTTATGAATATTTGAAGTCTGATGAACTGTGCTTTGGCGGATTTTCCCGTGTTTGAATGTATTTATCTGTGTAAATAGAGAATGTCTATTTCATGGATTTCGAAGGCCCGATGGACCCCTCCGTTGCAAAATAGGTGGCCACCTTCCCTAAAAGCATTAACAAATGATTGTTAAATGCTCAGAAGGGGATTTGAGTAGACAGAGGTCGGGAGCTGAAGAGCCTAAAGGGGAAAACAAACCAACCAATGCCGATTGGCTTAAAAAGTCATAGAATGAAATAATGAAAAGCAGAAGGCAGCGCTGAGACAAGAGTGTATAAGGCTAAGCCAAAGTAGGAAGCTAAGGTAAAAGAGAGCAACACAGAAAGAAAATTGCAGAGAGGTGTAAACCAATAAAGAGCCAAAAATCCACTGTGCAGAGCAGCCAAGGGAGTCACTTTGAATTCAAGTGAAAATCCAGCGAGTTGTACATTGCTGAGAGCTAAAGAAGTCAGAGCCGAAGAGCTAGAGCTAGAGCCAGAGCCAAGAGCTCGAGCCAAGTAGCCAGAGCCAAGAGCTAGAGTGAGAGCTGAGAGCCAGAAAGCCGAGAGCTTCAAGAGCCAGAGGATAAAATGGTGTCTGAACCCACTGTTTCTATGTAAAACAATAGGAGTTGAGCCAAGAGCTTGTAAAAAGGAGTTATACCATAATCCCAGAGAGCCTGGTCGAGTTGACTAGAGTTCACAGAGACATAGCCCAAGAGTTTTGGGTGAACTCCAAATTAATATTGCTATTATGTGTGTGTTTTATTGTTGCATTGTCTCTGTTTCTTTATTTATTGTTATATGTATTTATATATCAGTTTGAGCACATTAAATTACAACACATAAACAGTTTTAATAAACAACAGCAACATACACCTTCTATTCAAGCACATATTTAATTCCGTGCTGGTTAACCATAAATACTTGGGAATAATTAACCTTTGGACGTGGGAGAGGTTCTTTTAAGTTAGACAAGAAGCCTAAGTGCCACATTTTCAGATAAGGTGGTATCAGAGCCTAGTTTGGTTAACCCCACCTTCAAAGAAGGTTATATCAGAATGCTTGATTGACAAAGAAAAGACTGCTTGTTTGAAAGGTGTTTGGGTAGTCAAGGATTGATTGTCTGATTGATGTATGCTTGTTGCAGACTGACTATTTTCTGAGATTGCAGAGGTAAAGGGAAAGCTATTGATAGCTCAGTCTATGAAGGACAAGAAGGAAAGGGAGTTGAAGGCACTCTTCTTATCCCAAAGGACCTCAAGGCAATCCTTGGAGCACAAGAGGTTTGTTGTAAAATGTTGCTGAATAAGCTCTTTAGTTATCTTGCTGAAGTTTTTTTTGTTCATTGGCATAATGACAACTTCTACAAGTGAGTCCTCAAATTTTTCTTTCTTCACAAGATTCTTTGATGAAGACATGAAGCAAGGATTGTCCACCATGATGGATATGGTGAGAGAAATGTATGAGGATGGAAGGAAGAGAAGCGTGCTTAGAGAGCAGTTGAATTCCATGTGGCATTTACAGGTTCATTTCGAGGGGTCACCTCCCAATTCCACTTATCGCCAACACCCCCCTTCCCCCCCCAAAAAAATACCACCTTTACTCTCCCGCCAATGACTCATCTGCTCGCCACTCCTTTCCACATCACTCCAGTCCATGCCACTCCCTTCCACATCATTTTTCCTTTTAACGTTAAAAAAATGTTGCCAATTGCTAAACGAACATTAAGACATTAAAAACCCACACCCTATCCATTTTAAAAATAATTCCTTTTCGTTCCATAATAATTAAGGAAGACGTTACATAGCTAAATCCATATTTATAAAAGACACTCTGGAGCCAATACACCATTTCTTTTTGCTTATCATAAATATCGCAAGACAAAGGACGAAATTGCTACCATCTGCCAACCTTCAACAGTCAACAATTTCAAGGGTAACTTTGTCCTCCAAGCTTCTTCTATGCAAGTTTTCTTTAATCTAGTAATTTCCCTTTGTTCCTTGTTTTCATATTTCAAGATGTCAAGCTGAAAAGGGAAAGGGAAGACTATATAGTCAAATCCCCTTATTCCTCAAGTACCATATTTTGACAAGGCTCCTTTAATTGATACCCTATACAAGATTGTTGAAACCCTTTACGAATTTGACCTCTACGAGCTCCATAACTGGGCCAAACATAAATAATTGTATAAGAGTGATGAATTAACTGTCTGAGAATCCTTTCTCCCATAATTTGTTTTCCTCCAGACTCACTTCTTTCCTGAGTTTTTTGTTTGGTGCCAGCTAAGATACTTTCCAAGTCAAAGGGCAATCATTTCAAAGGGAAGTCATTTCTTAGAACAATGAAGTCATTTTTCCTATCTCCCCTGAAAGTATATGAAAAGCCTTGAAAATTGAATATCAGGCCTCCCATGCCCTTTTTTCTGCTGATATTCTAATGAAATTATATAACAAACTCACATTCCCTCGAAGAGCCCAAATTTTTTATTATTTTCTTCATGACAATGTTGAATTACCTAGACTAGTCCCCCATATCCAGTTTCAATTTTCCCTGAAATGTCCGAGCAGTTGTTTACTATGGTAACCTGCCTTCTCGGATACCATAGTGATCAATGGGTAGATGAGCTACTGTTAGGTTTTATATCTACTTTTGTAGTTAGCAAGAAACCCTCTCTCCTTTTCAATTACAATTAGTTTTTGGGTAAGTCAATCCATGACCAATTTATAAATTTCAAAGAAAAATGTATCTTTAAGAATCAATAAGTCCTAGTTTATCTTTTGTTATTTTACCAGTTAGAAAAATTTAAATTTCCTTTACAAAAATATAGATAGAAAAGGTAACCCATGTTATGTTATTCACTGGACTTCTTCTCTGGTTAGAAATAACTCAGAGGAGTATTCTTTCACTGATTAATTTGACAAATTTTTATATACCTCACTATGTTTGTTAAGCAGTGATGTAATCCAAAGAATCTCTCCAGAGAGAACTTTTTACACTTAACAGAGCACGTCAAAGTCGAAGATTGGTATTTATACCAGAACTACACTGATATTAGAGTTTATGGATCAAAATATTCCCCTTACAAGAGGCCAGTTTTTGTACTTATTAGGATCTTTGCATTGCAATATTCTAGGTAAATGTTAAATATGGATGAAGTGTATTTTGTCTCTTATAAGAAGAAAGAAAAATTCATTTTGAAAAGTCACATAGGGCCATACATCATTAACACCAGATCTATAACAAATGAAATAGAAGCAATCCTGAGTCACATGAAGTTCAAACTCATTTTTTCTTGGTCTTATAATCCTCAAGGCATCATTTCCAAGCTTAGATTGGAATAGAAAAGTACTCCCTATGCACACACAACAAGGCTGATCCAAAAATGGATCCTGGACAAACCTCTAAGTCTAAAAGACTTCATATAAGAGGTAAAAGGTGCCAAATGGCACAAATCCTTTGTAAATCAGAGGAAAATGAAAGTCTTAGGTTGCTCTCAAAAATAGTCTCATTGCAGAGATCTCTTCATTCTGAATCCAATGCAACTTGAATGGGCGAAAACAGACTTCAGATGAAGAAGTTATCACAAAAGGAAGATGCCTTTGTTCCTTAGAAAAAGAGGAAAAATCCTTTAAAAATGGCCTAAAAGGCTTTATGAAGAAAATCGCATCGGCGGAGGTCCAAGGTGGACTTAAGTGGAAAGAGGAAGCACCTTGATTTCAGATCGTCGATATATCGGGTCATAGGAAGGCACATGTGCATGATATAAGCAAAAGACTTAGGCCAGATCGACATTGGCGGTGGAAAGGGCTTGAGGCGGGACCCCGTGCCAAGCGATATCGCAATCGCCAATCTCAGCGGATCACAATCGGCCATGACATATGCACAGAACCCCAGGTCCATGTGATACGTAATTGTGATATCGCAAAATCACATCAGAGCAACACCACAGAGCATGGACCGATACCTACGCGACTTGTGATATATATCCGGACTTGACGGGGTTATGAATGCCACTTCATAAATGTTTCAAGCCCGCCATAAAAGTCGTTTTGCGATATTCTAAGTGTTTTAATGTATTTTTTAAAATACAAAGGGAAACCATGGAACAGGGCAATTGCGACTTGCGATAGCGATCAAAAGGTGGACTCGATAGAAGTATAAAGCGAATTTATGAATATTTGAAGTTTGATGAACTGTGCTTTGGCGGATTTTCCCGTGTTTGAATGTATTTATCTGTGTAAATAGAGAATGACTATTTAATGGATTTCAAAGGCCCGATGGACCCCTCCGTTGCGGAATAGGTGGCCACCTTCCCTAAAAGCGTTAACAAATGATTGTTAAACGTTCAGAAGGGAATTTGAGCAGACAGAGGCTGGGAGCCGAAGAGCCTGAAGGGGAAAACAAACTGACCAATGCCGATTGGCTTAAAAAGCCATAGAGTGAAAGAATGAAAAGCAGAAGGTAGCGCTATGACAGGAGTGCAGAAGGCTAAGCCAAAGTAGGAAGCTAAGGTAAAAGAGAGCAACATAGAAAACAAATTGCAGAGAGGTGTAAACCAATAGAGAGCCAAAAGGCCACTGTGCAGAGCAACCAAGGGAGTCACTTGGAGTTCAAGTAAAAAGCCAGAGAGTTGTACATTGCTGAGAGCCAAAGAAGTCAGAGTCAAAGTGCTAGAGCCAGAGCCAAAGCCAAGGGCCCGAGCCAAGTAGCCAGAGCCAAGAGCCAGAGTGTGTTTTATTGCTGCATTGTCTCTGTTGCTTTATTTATTGTTATATGTATTTATATATCAGTTTGAGCACATTAAAATTACAACACATGAATAGTTTTAATAAACAACACCAACATACATCTTCTGTTCAAGCACATATTTAATTCCACGCTGGTTAATCATAAATACTTGGGAATAATTAAGCTTTGGATGTGGGAGAGGTTCTTTTAAGTTACACAAGAAGCCTAAGTGCCACATTTTCAGATAAGGTGGTATCAGAGCCTAAGTTTGGTTAACCTCACCTTCAAAGAAGGTTATATCAGAATGCTTGATTGACAAAGAAAATACTGCTTGTCTGAAAGGTGTTTGGGTAGTCAAGGATTGATTGTCTGATTGATGTATGCTTGTTGCAGACTGACTATTTTCTAAGTTTGTAGAGGTAAAGGGAAAGCTATTGATAGCTCAGTCTATGAAGGACAAGAAGGAAAGGGAGCTGAAGGCACTCTTCTTATCCCAAAGGACCTCAAGGCAATCCTTGGAGCACAAGAGGTTTGTTGTAAAATGTTGTTGAATAAGCTCTTTAGTTATCTTGTTGAAGTTTTTTTTGTTACTTGGCATAATGACAACTTCTACAAGTGAGTCCTCAAATTTTGCTTTCTTCACAAGATTCTTTGATGAAGACATGAAGCAAGGATTGTCCACCATGATGGCTATGGTGAGAGAAATGTATGAGGATGGAAGGAAGAGCAGCATGCTTAGAGTAAAGTTTAATTCCATGAATGAAGAGAAGCAATTGCTTTCTGACAAATTGCAGGAAATGGATAGGCAACTTCATATTGCAAATATGTACCTGAAAGGGATGCATGAGTTGGAGACACAACTCTTTGTTTCCCAAGAAGCCTTAGTCAAGTATTATCTTGAAGAAGAGTTAAACCTTTCCAGTTTGTCTACAAATTCCTCTAAGAATGATTATATTAGTTCTTTGAAAAACATACTAGAGGCATAGGTTCCAAGCTAATGTCCAAGATGGGCTATGAAGGAAAAGGCTTGGGTAGACATGCACAAGGTATTGTTGATCCAATAATGATTGAGGAAAGGCCTAAGTATTCGGGCCTTGGCTATGGATATCCTTATGGAAAAAGTTCCAAAGCTTCCATGAAGGCCATTGAAGCAGCTCCAAGAGGGAGTTGCATTGCAGGCGTGCAGAAGCACACACTTGAACCAGGGGGTTATGGAAACCCTAATAGACTTGAAGAGATTGAGGGTGTTCTAAAGGGAGCCACTTATTCATTTACTTCACCTCCTCATGAAGGAAATAAAGGTGAAAGAGAAAGGTATAAATCTGGTTCTAAACATTTTCCTTTTGATTGTGCAAAGCATGATAAATTTCCACATATGTATGGCAAGAGAATTGCATGTTCCTTTTGTGGGTTTGATAACCATAATGTTTCTAGATGTTGGAAGAGAATGGCCACATACAAGAAACTTTTGAAGGAAAAGAAGCAAGAAGCCAAAGGTCCCTTGGACAAGGCAAATCATGCTATCAAGAGGATGCACATGCAGTGCACTTACTCCCATAAGCAAGGACATCTTGTTGCAAATTGTTGGACTTTGAATCCAGCAATGCTTCCAAAAAAGCTAAAGAAAGTGGAAAGAGAAGGTGGCAGAAATGGAAAGGAAGATTCCATGAATGATGTGTCTCAAGATGATTCACATGGTGATGCTGATGTGCAGACAAAGGTAGTACCTTTGAAAGGGATTGGTAAGAAATGGTTAGAGTTCTTATCTAATTAAGATTGCATGCCTATTGATGCATCTACATTATATTTCTTTTTAGCTTAGAAAGTACAATGTGCTTAAGTGAAAGTTGAAGTATGGAATGCATACATGAGCAAGAGATGCATGAACACATGGATGTTGATGATTTCCTTTTTTTGAACAAGTATGTGTAATTAACTTGCAGGGTTGATTGCTTTGACATGCATGTGATGCCATGTTGACTTGGGAGAAGTTAACTTGGTCTCCAAATGGAGATAATGATGAAGTGTTTCATCTTTTGAAAAAGAGTCCTAATGGTCTTTTTCTACATGCTTGACTTGAAGGGTCATTTGTTTAAAGGCATGTTTTGTGGGCCTGTTATCTAGTCCATCATTTGTAGTTATATATGAGACATGGAGGTGTTCACAAGATGTGAAAATCTATTTATTTTGTTGAAGTAGGAGTTTAGGCCATCCAGTTGTTGTCTGTGTTTCTGGTGTTGTTAGCAGTTGTCATTGACAATTTTTCAAATAGGTACAAATGGAAGTTTTGTGGAGAAAATGTACTTCACATTTGTTTGAGCCACCTTGGATCAATGATCAAGGCAAAGAAGTTCAAACCACCTTCTATGACCATTCAGCAGAAGTTCTGTAGGAAGGCAAGGAGGAAGTCAGTTCTTCCCAGGAAGACCAGCCCATCCAAGAAGGGAAGTGGTCAGAAAATTTCGTTAAAGGCACTATGCAATGCAAGTGCAGGGATGCTGAAAGAGGAGGGTGAGTCACTCTCATTTACTGTTCAGATTAGTATATCAGTCTTTTGGAGACCAAAAGTTCTTTTAGTGGGAAGGCGTGATCCAAAAATGGAACCTGGATAAACCTCTAAGTCTAAAAGACTTCATATAAGAGGTAAAAGGTGCCAAATGACACAAATCCTTTGTAAATCAGAGGAAAATTAAAGTCTTAGGCTGCTCTCAGAAATAGTCTCATTGCAGAGGTCTCTTCATTCTGAATCCAACACAACTTGAATGGGCGAAAATGGACTTTAGATGAAGAAGTTATCACAAAAGGAAGATGCCTTTGCTCCTTAGAAAAAGAGGCAAAATCCCTTAAAAAACGACCTAAAAGGGTTTATGAAGAAAATCGCATCGGTGGAGATCCAAGGCAGACTTAAGCAAAAAGTGAAAGCACCTCGATTTCCAATCCCTGACATATTGGGTCAGAGGAAGGCCATGCGCATGATATAAGCAAAAGGCCTGGGCCGATGTGGCACTACAATTGCCGATCGGCAGATAGACATCGGTGGTGGAAAGGGCTTGAGGTGGGACCCCGCACCAAGCGATATCATGATCACTAATCTTGGTGGATCACAATCGACCATGCCATATGCACAGAACCCTAGGTCCATGCGATACGTGATTGCAATATCGCAAAATCGCATCAGAGCAACACCACGAAGCGGGGACTGATACCTACGCAACTTGCGATATATATCCAGACCCGACGGGGTTATGAATGCCACTTCATAAATGTTTCAAGTCCACCATAAAAGTTGTTTTGCGATATTCTAAGTGTTTTAATGTACTTTTTAAAATACAAAGGGAAACCATGGAACAGGGAAGTTGCGACTTGCGATAACGATTAAAAGGTGGACTCAATAGAAGTATAAAGCGGATTTATGAATATTTGAAGTCCGATGAACCGTGTTTTGGTGGATTTTCCCATGTTTGAACGTATTTTTCTATGTAAATAGAAAATGGATATTTTGGGGATTTCAAAGGCCTGATGGACCCCTCTGTTGCGGAACAGGTGGCCACCTTCCCTGAAAGTGTTAACAAATGATTGTTAAATGCTCAAAAGGGGATTTGAGTAGACAAAGCCTGGGAGATGAAGAGCCTGAAGGAGAAAACAAACTGACCAATGCCGATTGGCTTAAAAAGCCACAGAATGACAAAATGAAAAGCAGAAGGCAACACTGAGACAGGAGTGCAAAAGGCTAAGCCAAAGCAGGAAGCTGAGGCGAAAGAGAGCAGCACAGAAAAAAAATTGTAGAGATTTGTAAATTGCAGAGAGTTGTAAACTGATAGAGAGCCAAAAAGCTACTACGTAGAGCAGCCAAGGGAGTCACTTGGAGTTCAAGTGAAAAGCCAGAGAGCTGTACATTGCTGAGAGCCAAAGAAGCTAGAACCGAAGAGCTAGTGCCAGAGCTAGAGCCAAGAGCCCGAGCCAAGCAACTAGAGGTAAGAGCCAGAGCCAAGTAGCCAGATCTAAGAGCGAGAGCGAGAGCTAAGAGCTGAGAGCTAGAAAGCCAAGAGCTTCAAGAGCCAGGGGATAAATTGGTGTCTGAATCCACTATTTCTATGTAAAATAGCAGGAGTTGAGCCAAGAGATTTTAAAAAGGACTTATACCATAATCCCAGAGAGCTTAGTCGAGTTGACTAGAGCTCATGGAGACATAGCCCAAGAGTTTTGGGTGAAATCCAAATTAATATTGTTGTTCTGTGTGTGTTTTATTGCTGCATTGTCTCTGCTACTTTATTTATTGTTATATGTACTTATATATTAGTTTGAGCACATTAAATTACAACACATAAACAATTTTAATAAATAACACTAGCATACACCTTTTTTTCAAGCACATATTAATTTCTGCACTGGTTAATCATAAAGACTTGGGAATAATTAAGCTTTGGAAGTGGGAGAGGTTCATGTAAGTTAGAAAAGAATCCTAAGTGCCCCATTTTTAGATCAAAGGCCTAAGATCAAACAATATGCCAATTAGGAAGAATTTACAGAGGGTACTCTACCGGAAGTTGAAGAATAACTTATCAGCCAATCATCCATGCAGACACCAATTCCAAAATAGAAGGAGCAGAAAAGAGAAAGAGAACATATGTCACCTACAGATTCTGATATTCCAGATTTTAAAAGGAAGAAGAAGGACCCTAGTGTTACTCAAAAATATGATTCTCCAATAAATCTTATGTTTAGGCCTCAAATAATAACTATTCAGGATTAAACTCCTTAGGAAGGGAACACGGAGAAACCAACCACAGTAATTTTATCAGGGACCCCTATCGCTTTCGCTCCTACTCAAGTAGAGGAAACAGTACAGTCACTAACTGAGGAAGTAACAATCCAATCTCCAATATCATCCAGTTCGCAAGTTTCTACTCAACAGAGTACTTTTTCTAGATAAAGAGAAATAAAGTTAAAAAATGAAGCTTTGAAGGCTTCCACCTACTATGAGAAAACAAATAAAATGCAACACATACTACTTTCTGCATTTGATTCAGAAAATGGGCAGTTTCATATGGCCTTCATGGAACCTCCAGTGCCATCCTCCAGGAAGTGTTGAAGACTATAAAGCTTCCATATTTTTAATTGATACCAAGAAAATTCATGAAATCGATCAGATTGATTTACATAAACAAACATGGGAGCTGATATTTTCATTACTTACTAGTTCAACAATGACTGTTTCCAAATTACAACCATCTTTGAATAATATAAATTCTCAGTTTAAAATTGAAGAAACGTCATCTTTTGCTAAAGATAACAGGATCAAATCTCTGGAAGATCTAATAATAAAGCTAGTACATGATCCTAAGGATATAAAAGAAGCAAAAGAGCTCATAAAAAACAAGGAAGCAAACATTCATGCATTGAGGAAGTAATTGAAGTTGCCCTCCATAGAGCATCCTCAAGCTAAAGAGGTTTCCAATATATAAATAGAGAAGGATTTTTTTTTACTATAGTGGTGGAGAAAAATGCTTAGATTCAAATTATGGAGTAGGGCATGGAAGCACCGTTTAAAGAAAAACAACAGTGGAAAGCAATATGAGTATCTACATCAGGCATAAGTACAGTGACAAAGAGTTCAACAAGGAGTACAATTTCAAAATCTATAGAAGAGATTACCAGAGCTCTGGATGAATTAGTAGTAGTCTAGATAGAAAAAGAAAAATTATCAGCAATATTGGCCAAGATGGAAGAAAGTAAACTTAAAACTAACAATGCATACTCATCAAAACTTCAAAAAAATTAAAACCTCATGCAACAACTATAGAAGTATGAATACCAATCATTTATAATTCAAATGTTAGCAAAGGCTAAGAACAAAATTTGGCAAAAGATAAATGGCAACATAACAGACATGTGGCCCTTAATACAGATCATTTTTGAATAGGAGGAACTTATACATAGAGTGAAGACAACAATAGAAAATACAAAGGTGGATTTAGAGCACAAGCTAGAAGAGGAACAAAGAATCATCAAGTTCATAAATTCCAAAACCAAGGAGGAACTATAAGACTTGAACATTGCAGACAGAACAACAACAATCATGGAAGTTAAGAGGATCTTCACTAAGAAGAATTTGACAATATAGTTGTAAAATAAATGTAAATATCTTGAGTTGCAGGTCATAAGATTCAACAAAAAATTCACATTGCTGCAAGAAAAAGGCTTTCCTACTCTTAGGAATTCTAATGGCCAATTTATCCCATTAGAAAATTATCAGGAACAACTATGCAACGTAGCTTCTTATACTTCCAAGTTTGCAAAAGCCAAATGAATTATCAGTGGGGAAGCATTCATATAGGGAATTCAGTTTGATTTGAATATCCAGCACGAGGTGCACCACCTTTTTGTAAATAAACCAACTTTTGACACTTACAATGAGGTGGATGAAAGATTCAGGAATATGGTTAGTTTTTCTATCCCAAGTGAAGAAAGGTGGGACCAGTTGCTAGAATTGGTCGAGTGAAGTTAAAAGAAACAAGATTTCGAGGAAAGAAGCAATAGTCATCACCAGACTCCTACATAGCCTCAACAATGCAACAAATTTTCAACAAATTTTCCTATTATATCTATAAATATCTATGTTCTTAAACCTATATTATTTTGTAAATGTATTTTATTTGAAATTTGATCTGAAATGTAAAGATTTCAATAAGTACATAGAATAGAGACTTAGAAATGAACCATTGTGATAGAATTTGAGCAGACTTGTATCCTTCAAAGTTATTTATAAAATAATCAAAATGATTATGGATTCATTTCAAAACAACTTGTGTCCTTGTAAGTTCTTTATTATTATTATTTTTCACTCTATTTGAATCTACATATGCTTGAAATTTGTGGGAATTTTGGGTATGATAATATTGATTTTCAATTTATCTAAAATCCCCTATGAAAATATAATTCTTTACAAAGATTAGTTAATTAATCTCTCTATTTGATTTAACTCCTTTAAATCATTAAATTGTCACTTTCCCTTAAGTTCCAAACATATATTGTTTGGCTGTAAAAGTATTTTACACACATCCACTGTATATGACTAGTTAAATAATCTGTTTGATGTTTAATAAATCATATAATTTCTTAAGTTTCAAACTTAAATATCTCATCAAAGATAATACTGTTAGGGGTGAAGAATCATCCCTTCTAATAAATCATAAGTAATTAATAAATTTCACCCGTTTAAACAGTTTAGAGCTCTAGTAATAAAAAAACTTTAAAAACCAATAAAACATTATAGATGCTCTGGCATAATTCCTAACCTAGAATTATCTTTAGAGGTACAACAGGTGTCATAAACCCTAATATGCCCAAATATGTTTAATGGATGCCTCCATATCTCATTTTTACATTTTATCTTGGATCTCTAACATTCCCGAGGAGATGAAGGAACCTTTGGTGGAGTTGTCATCACTTTTATGGGTGAGTTTTTCTTTTGTCGCTTTTTTCTGTCGCTTTTTGTCATTTCACTTCTATGAGTGATGTTTTGTTTGTTTCTCTTTGTAGTTGATGTCGTTTTAACTTGTATTAGCTTGTACAAGCATTGTTTCAATTTTCTATTTTCCTTTCGTAAGTGTCGCCTTGATTTTCTTTTTTTTGCACACCAACGATCGCTGTTGTGGAGACTCTCGTCACACATTTGTTTTTCCTTGTGTTTGTTAATTTTATGCACTTGATTTACATTGAAACATTGATACTTAGTCATATATGAACTTAAATTTACATCATCACTCAAATATGCTTGTTTCCCACACTTGCACTAGGCATATCCACACTTAGCTAGTTTTCATAGTACTTAGCTATGCATTGCCCAGTTTAGAAGGACAAGTTGAGGCTTGGCCTATGAGAGTACACAATATATGCTAGACCAACTACACAGTGCATAGTTCCAGGGCTCGATTTACCCCTTGGCCACTGACACTGCACAATGCGACGTCCCTCCCAGTCACTGCCAAGGATATGACTGCGCATTGTGCAATCTCAAGCCTTAGGCTATCACCTGGTTATTGGGATTGTGTAATGCGCAGTTCCCACTCCCAGTCCCCCTCACATTCCTAAGATAATTGTGCAATTTTTCTCATGAGTGCACCATTTTGTTTCTTGATATTACTGTGAAGATAGATTTCCAAAGGCTAATATTTTCTTTCCATGAATATGTTTTATGTCCCATAGGTACCACAATTGTTGGGAACTTCTCTCCAATAGTCACTATTTCCATGTCACCCAAGAGAAATGACTGAAAAGATACCACTGAGAGTAGTACCAGGGAAGCATTTGAGCAAACACCATTGAATTTACAGGTATACGTTGACACTCAACTGTATATAGAAAAAGACTCAGATCTTACATGGAAGAAATTTAATGAATATTTTTCATTAAAGGACTTCGTAGCACATCTGGAGGACCCACAAGTATATGCTAATGTCCAGAGATCATGGATACACAGGGTTGTATGCATATATCCAGCCTTCCCATGTGTAGATGTCATCAAACGGATTGTCTCGCATATTGATGTGAATACCATGACTTTGAGTAGTTCCAACGAACGAAGGCTTCCTACTTTTTTGGCAGTAGATTATTGATGTATGTATCATTTTTCTGAGCTATAAGAACACATGGATTCACTCTTTTATTCCATCAACAACTATGTGGTCATGAGGGACTTTGATAAGAGTTGGGTGAAGGAGCCATCAAAGTTTTGACATACACCCACCAACAAATACAAGACAAGATCTCTCAGGAGGGCCTATCAAATGTTGATCATCTTAGCTTGCAAAATATATGGTCAGCAGAACACAATGACCTTTCCGTAAGGGTGGGAAATTCTTATGAACCATATTGTGAACAATGGGAAGCTACTCAACTAGTCATATTATTGTCTCAATAGTTAAGGATCCATGTAGGTAATTCCCTAAATCCTCCCAAGGTTGGGAAAGGATGATTTTATATGGTGACATATTTGCTGGATGTAGTTTGTGCACATAATGCATTCTCTGGTATGACATGGGCTTGATCACCTCGAGAACGTATTGTGCACATACAATACAAGGTTCTTTCTGATTAAAACGATTGACGGGTTATGGAGAAGCTAACTAACCACTTCGTCATTCCACTATACAGGATGATCTTTGAGAAAGAACCACCTTGCATGTTACCTGCAGAAATGGAGGAAATATTAGAGATCATAGGTTGTTTTTCTTCATCAGATGACACCTTCCTTAGAGTGTTTAGCGGGGAGAAGCAGCCACATGTTTTTCCATGGTATGCCACCAACAAGATCATCATGTAAGAAGTGTCATATAACCTTGCCATAGGGTTATTGTTTGCTTTGCATAGGAAGAATAAAGCACCTTATCCAACTCTTCCTATACGAATGGAATTGTACAAGATAAAGAACTTGAAAGTTGCAGATATTGAATGAAAGGTGATAGATGAGTTTTCATTCTGTACTCATGACTTTAATATGTATGATCCTCATGGTATTTGTAAGAACTAATGTGTGAGAATTTTTTTTCAGTGGCTCAGGGAGACATTTCATTCATATGAGGAGTATCCATGGAAGAATTTATACAATGCCTCCAAATCAAGCCGGTCAGTATAACAAGAAATTCATAGGTCACTCCATAGAAAGAAATAACTCCAAAAGAGGTGACAATAGAAGGGAGCAATCCCGTGCAATTTAAAGGGAAGAGAAAGGTTGCTCACAACCCATGGGCATAAATAAGTTGCAAGATGAAAGTAGATCCAATGGTTATGAAAGCAGATTTATAAATTGAAGTAGCAAGGAAACAAAGGATGTAGAGAGAAAAAAAGGAGGAAGAGGGAAGAGCAACAAAGGAGATTGGAGGAAGAAAAGGAGAAGAAGGAATAAGAAGAGCATCAAAAGCAAGAGGAAGAAGAAAGGTAGCATGAAATAGTAGAATAAATAGCATAGACACAAGATGAAGAGAAAGAAAAGAGCCAACCACTAGCAGAGGAAGAAGGCAGAAAAATGCAAGATCAAGAGCTTCCTCAACAGATTGAGAAAATGATAGAGATAGATGATACGAAGGAGGAACTGGAGCCATAGAATTAGGATTTTGACCAAATTCCTAGCACACAATAGGCCATTATTTAGTCTCAACCACTTACGGCAGCAGAGTAAACTCCAGGTGAGGAAGGGGATATTATTCCTCTTGACGATGATCTGGTTATGGACACATAAAATTTGTCGTACGATGAACTCTAGAAGAATATTGTAGAAACTCAAAAGAAGAATTTTATGGATGATCTTGCATCTCCCAATTTTATGAGAGAAAAGGTGACTGTGGCTGACACTAGGAGAGATCCTGAAGCCATTTCCTTAGCCAAGTTGGCCTTTACAAGTTCAACAGATTTGAACACTTAGTGTTTGAGGGTTGAGAATAAGAAATTGGCAAAGAACTTGCAGGATTTCAGGAAAGAGGTTAACCTCCATGCAGCAACTCAGAATGTAACTTCCACACACGTCGACTTGGAGGAAATGAAGGAAATGATACTTCATCAAGTATCAACACTTGGAGAGACCATGCGAGATCTCTGCGAGAAGATGGTTACTATTCATACCAAAGCTGTTCCCGTGCTTGGTTTGTAGCAGCGTGTAAAGACTTTGAGAAAATTATCAGAAATGTGCAAGCTACAATCACTGTCATGCATGAATGGACAATGTGATACAATGGGGCACTAGTTGACTTGGGTAAGAAGATGAAGCCATAGGAAAATATGGAGAAATA
The DNA here is from genome assembly GCA_000404065.3 of Pinus taeda. Taxonomy (NCBI): domain Eukaryota; kingdom Viridiplantae; phylum Streptophyta; class Pinopsida; order Pinales; family Pinaceae; genus Pinus; species Pinus taeda. The sequence continues at coordinate 67,018 of APFE030165562.1, forward strand.
AAGAACGCAGATGGTTATATAGAACAATAGGCATCTCGCCTCATTCATTGGAAAAATTCACTCCTCATATGCACGAATATACAACAGTCTAGATTCCTTGGTGAATACCCACAAGATCCCATCAGTTGGCTCACTCATTGAAGCCAAACAGAGGAAATAGGTTAGAAAGGAGGTAGAGGAATACTTGGAGCAGCTGGGACAAATTTCCACCAAGGAGCACTTGGAGGTGAATAGAAAAAACATGCACAAATAGATTGGTGGTCTAGTCCAAGTGGGTACAATGTTGATCATGATTTAGAGGGAAGTAGATATTGGTTCCAAAACATTGTACCCGGATTCCATGGAGGCTAGAGTCTGCTTCCGGCCAGACAACATCACATAGTATCAAGCTTGGCATCTCTACGTGACCAACAAACATAAAGTGGAAGTTGTTCAGCTAGATTTTTCCCAAACTCACGCATCATAGTGTTTTGTTGTTGTAGATCTAACCCAAAATATCATAGATCTGATATGAAAATATAAGATAATGCAAATAAACCCAGAAATAATATGAAATGATTCTTTATTGATCAAACCCTTAAGGTAGGGCAACACCATACATTCACCTCCTTAAGGAAGGAGAATACTCCACAGCCATATGCCTATTCATACAAGAATACTTCTCTTCATATCTCTCCATGTGGAGTCTCTAGCCTCTATATAGGCCTCATACATACAATACCATGCATCATTACCATGGTTTCCTCATACCATCAACTAATACCATGGGCCCCTTACATTATTATTAACTACTTGTGGTCCCTTACATGACATGGGTTAACTACCTTATTTATTACTATGGCCCATCCCATTATTACATTATTACCTTGGGTACCTCCCTCGGTACCCCATATTACCCCCCTAGGTATATAACACTTTAGATGGCATACGTTATTTAGCAGAAGCCAACCTGCATGTATACGTAGCTTCCCTGAAGCAAACCAGCATGTAGATCTGCAAACACGTTGTTGCACTTCCAGAATTTAGACATAATCATACATAGAGGATAGAACATGTGTTAGTGATCAGATCTAACCCATTCATTATCAGATCACATAATGATAAGTCATTATGATCCTGATCCATCATTAGATTTTATCCATTAACACTGAAGCTAATCACAATCAACCAATATGAATATGCAGAATACTGTCACCAGAAAATAGTCACTAGAACACACTACAGAACCCTGAATACTACAACATCAAATAGAACCCTTATAGATCATACTTCAAAAGATATACACTACATCCATATGCCAAACCAGTGTGTATATGCCCTTTTACTAAGGGAAACCAGTGTACAGATCTGCAAGTTCCATCCTGTGAGGTATACGCTACTTCTGTATTCTGAATCAGCATGTATATGCTATTTTGCCAAAGCCAACCTTCGTACAGATATGGAAATGATAACTTAAAGCATCACAACTATTTCAAACTTGATTCATACCCAAATCATCACATTTACATAATAAAACATGCGTTAGTATTCATATCTAGAATGTTCAAGATCAAACCACATAATGATAATACATTTCAAGCCTTAGGATCCCGATCCATCATCCATATAGGTGCATCCTTAGTTCAGATCAAGAAAAGCATCACAAACCCATAACCTACATTCTTGATCTCATACTTCATGAGATATTCATTACTTTCTTGAGTTTGCCTAATGATCTCCTCCTCCTTTTATAGTCCTAGGCCTTACTCAATACCATGGACCAAAACCACTTAGAACCAATACCTTGGACCAAACACCTGGGGTCAATACTTCAAACCAAATACCATGGATAAAATACCATGAACCAAATCTTAGTTTTCCAACATGTACGTGCCTTTCCTTCTGTGAAAGTGTGTGTGTATGTATACGCTTCTTTTGTTCAATGAACTTGCGTGTATACACGGGTTGGTCAAGGTGAACCTGCGTATACCTTTCTTTCTTCATTCTATGTGGCCTGAACTTTAATTTTTCATAGATATTTCATATGAGTGAGTTGCCACCAAGGACAACACCTGTATCATAATGCTAGCAATCTCCCCCTTTGGACTTGATGGCAATGTTAACTTGCTTCACTGTGAACTATCATCTTAGTGAGTTTCCATTGTACATTACTTCTGAACTGATTCCTTTGAACTGCCCTGCATCACATCTGATATCTCTTCTGTAGATTCATCTAGTTACCATATACAAGAGATTTGTTCTGCTACAAGTGGTTTTCCATCAAGTACAACACATGCATCGTAATGCCAACACTTTCAATCTATCTAG
>APFE030165562.1:70254-87953 GCA_000404065.3 Pinus taeda
GATATGTTTTGGAGAATAACCCTGAAAACCTTTGGCATTGGGACAACAAGGCTAATGTTGAACTCGTGGCAGAGAAAAAGATTTTTATCCCTCCCCAAAAAAGGAACCTTAATAACCTCAAGAAGTGTGAGTTTGCATAGCAATCTTTGGTGTATCTAGGGTATGTGATTGGTGGAGGAGAGTTGAAGATAGATCCTTCCAAGATGGAGGCCATCATGAAATGGCCAATTCCTACTAATGTTTCTAAGGTTAGGAGTTTCATTGGGGAAACACAGTACCTGACAAAATGCATAACCTCATTTTCAGTGGTAGGAGCACCAATCCACAACATAACAACAAGTGCTAAGAGTTTCCATTGGGGAAAAGGTCAGCAGAAGGCTTTCGAGGAGCTAAAGAATAATATCATTCAAGCATGAGTTCTGGCGTTACCAAACTTATAGAAACCCTTTGAAGTGGAGACAAATGTGAGTGGGTATGCTATGGGAGTTTTCTTGATGCAAGGAGGAAGGCCCATTTGCTACCATTATGAAGTATTTCATGGGGCAGTTCTTAACTACCCTACCTACAATAAAGGGCTCTATGCCATGGTGCATGTTGTGAAGAATTGGAAGCAGTATTTGATGGGAAAGGAAACAATAATCCACATATATCACCAGCCCTTACAGTACATGTAGGCCCAAAGTAAGCTACAACAGACCAACCATTACAAGTGGATGGGGTTTTTACAGCAGTTTCATTTGGTGATCAAGTATACGAAGGGCATCACAAACAAGTTGGTCAATATGCTTTCAAGGCCACCCACATAAAATACTACAGCTTTGGGGACTCTTATGCACATGGAACCATTCACCCATTATGCATAAATAGAGGCATATTCAAAAGATGAGGACTTCAAGGAGGTGTATCAATAATTGCAGAGTCAAGAGTCATGTGCATGATGGAAACAACATAGTTGACTATCATCTCCAAGATGGGTTACTCTACATGCTAGATAAGGTATGTGTTCCTAAAGGTGAGCATTTGCAGCTAATTAGAGAGGTTCACACCTCCAAGGTTGTAGGGCACTTTAATGTAGGGAAGACAATGGATAACTTGCAGAGCTATGTGTATTGGCCCAAGATGTAAGAGCATGTAGATAGGTTCATAATAGGATGTATGCTTTGTGTGCCAACAAGCCTGGAAACATGAAACAAGGTCTATATCATCTCTTACCTATACCTACTCATCCTTTGGAAATCATTTCCATGGACTTTGTGGGAGGTTTACCAACAATATGGGAGGGACATGACTACTTGTTCCTTGGTAGTTGACAAGTTGAGCAAGATGTGTGTTATGATGGCCTGTAAAAATACCATCAATGAAAAAGAAGAAGCAAAGTTTTTCTTTGGACTAGTCTGGGTGCACTTTGGGATACTAAGGAACATCATTTTAGATAAGGCCACAAGATTTATCAGTGCATTATGGACTACATTGTGGGAGAAGATCGACACAAAGTTGAAGATATCTAAAACATTCCATCCACAAACAGATGGGTAGACAGAAATAGTCAATGGGACTTTGGTGCAACTTATGAAAGGATACAACTAGAAGAATATGAAAATCTGGGATGAAAATATTCTATATATACAACATTATTATAACAGAGTAGTCCACTCTTCTACATGAAATTCCCCATTTGAGACTTGTTTTGGATATTTTCCACTGTTACCTTTGGATATTGCATATGGGTAGCAAGGAGGATTGAGGGAAGATCTTATAGGGGATGCTTTGAGGGCTAAATAATTTATAGAGAAGATCAGGAAGATCCATCTATAGGTACAAGAAACACTACAAAATTCACAGGAGAAGTATAAGGCTAGGCATGATCAACACCAAATAGAGAAATCATTCAAGGTGGAATACTGAGTATGGCTACGGTTGAACAAGGAGAGGTTGTAGGGGCCTGGTAACAAAATCAAGGCTCTAAGGTATGTTCCCTTTGATATGCTGGAAAAGGTGGGTGATAATGCCTATCAGATCAGTTTACCACCGTATATGTGCATTTTCTCAATTGTGAAAGTAGAGAATTTGAAACTCTATGAGCCTCCAATGCTAGATCAGGAAGAGGAACATGTCCTACATTTTATGGAGGATTTGGCACCAGACGCTCAAGTAGAGTTGACAGAAGATACATTTTTGTAGAAGAGCTCCAGCACTACAAGACAGGGGCATCATGACCTTCGGAAGATTGGGTTGAAGGGACAAATTCCTCGCAAATCTAGATGGTACACTAAAGAAAAGTTGGAGGAAAAATTTCCTCACCTCATTTACTAAAATGTTCTGGGGACCAAAAGCCTCCAAAAATGGGGGGGTTTGATCTGAATTTGATCATTATATTTCTTTTCATCTATCTCTATGAATTTGGAGTGGTAAAAAGTGGAGAAATCAGCTCACGGCACTGTTTTTACCCACAGGACCCAGTTTGGCGAAACAGGGTCTGAAACCTTTCAGGAGAATTTTGAGGCATCAAACGACATTTTTTGGGGGTAAAAATTTGTTTCCATTGCCCCCAAACATATCATGTTATTCTACACATAGAGACCTTTCCAACAACACAAGAAGCACATCAATCAGACTCCGTATGCAAAAGTTATGTCACTCAAAAGTTGACCTTCCTATTTTCACACCTATAGTTTGGGAGGATGTCGCGTTAGCCCCCATTATTTATGGAAAAGGGGATAACCACGTGTTTGTGATGTAAAATACTCTAGAATATTCTACTTTGTAACTCTATTTAAGAGTTTATGTGCTTAAACTTAACCACTAGTAGGCTATCGAGTTGTGTTATAATCGAGCCACTAAGAGAAAGAGGCATTCATTCTTTTGAGAGAATTTTTGTTCTATAGTTGAGAAAAGATATCAAAGAGAGATAGGAGGTGGAGAACATAGAGAAGATTTGTGCACTATAGAATCCCATGGGCCATAGGAATTACTTCTTTATACTTTCATCAATATTTCCAGATAGAGAAAGAGAGTGAAGCGCCCTCCCCTTCCAGTTAAGTTTTCTCTCGAAAGGGATTTCCATAGAGAATATCTTGTTTCTTGTATATGTGTGTGCTTATTTTATATTTCTCTAGTGTTTTCATAATTTCCATTCGCATGCATGCACTAATTACAGTTAAATCCATAGATCCTAATGTTTAATAAACTATAATAGTGTAGAATTTTCAAAGTTTTAATATAATATTATTAGTTCTTTTGTGACAAACTATCCAGTGGAATATCCATGGCAATTTATGGATAAGAAGTGGTAGTGAAATGGAGTAGAAGAGGCTTCAATTTTATTGTAGTAGGGCCATTATCCCTGGTATGAGAGTTGAAACTCATTCGAGGAGCATTTGCTTCCTTCTAGCTTTGCTGGTAATACTGTTAGGATGTCTTTAACCTCCTTCCAATTCAACTTGTAAATTTGTATGTAAAACATACATAACAAAGCACTTGGTTGAGACAAAATTATTGTGTACTAGTCTTTTGATGTGATGTTGTTTCATGTGTTTATTTCAATGCTCTAAATATTTAATAATAATCTAACCAATTGCGTAAAAGAAGAGAAACATTGATTCAACCCCCTCTTAGTATTTCCAACAGGGTTGTGTGAGCAAATCAAAAAATTCATCAACATCCTTCTTGGTGACCATACTAGGGAGAGAATAGTGATTGATTTCTGGTTTAATTTTTATCTTGATTTTACTCTATTTAACCTTGTCAGATTGTCATCCTTATTCATTTGTGTTCTGCTTTTATTATTGGTTTAATTATTTTTATTGATCATTTAACAAGATTGATGACCAAAGTTAAACCTTTTAGATGAAGTACCAATTAGGATGGTATAACTTTGTCATTATTATCTACAGCTAAAGAAACAACAATAAAGGAATACAACCAAGGTCAATTACTTACTCTTCTTGTTTTGTTATTTAGATGTTTGTATGAAAGATTGTATTTCCTTGAGAAAGTTGATTAAATTTGGTCTCAACTAATGACCCAACTAGTATTGTTCCAACCCAATATCTTTCCAAACTTTAATAATCAAAATAGTTTCTTTTCTGACCTTTTTAATCTTACACTTGACACCACTAATAGCCATGAATAAATTGAGAGGTCTTGGGCCGCAATCTCACATGATATTGAAATTGTTGATGAACAATTCATAGAACATGTAACAAGAATTCAAACAAATTTATTTCTTGATTAATATGTGTACACCCCCTTTCGTCAGTCTCGACACTCACATCATAACACTCAAAACCCCTCGTCACTCAAAATAAGCACATCAATCATTTGAAACCCCATGTTAATGACATATGTTAAGAGAAAGATATCCTGAATTTGATTTTTTATCATTTGTTAGTGGTAGAACAAAGAACTTACAAAATATCAAGAGCACTCTTAAGAGATCCTTAATAGAATCTAACATTTCATTCTTAAATCAGATTTCAAAATTCAATATTCCACCCATTAAAATGGTTTCACCTACCTAAGGAAGTGTTTTTTTTAAATACCAACCTACTCCACATCCTTAAAATCCTAAAGGTGATCCATATTGGATCATTATATTTTTTTCATCCATCTCAATGCTTTCAAAGTGGAAAAAGTGGAGGGATAATCTGATGAGATTATTTTTGCTAGAGGGACCCAGTTTGGCAAAACATGGTCTGAAACCTTCTTGGAGAATTTTGAGGCATCAACCAACATTTATTGGGGTTAAATTTTTTTCACATTAACTTTCACCTTTTAATGTTATTATACACATAGATTCCTTTCCAACAATGTAAGAGTCATGTCAATCAGAGTCTTTATGTGAAAGTTATGCCACTGAGAAGCTGACCTTCCTATTTTCACCACTATAATTCAAGAGGATGCCACATCAACCCCCATTATTCATCAACATGGGGCTATCAACATGATTTTGATGTATAATACTCTATGATAGTTATGTTGTAACTTTTTTTTAAGGGTTGAGGTAGTCAAACCTAAACACTACTAGGTTTTCTGGTTTTGTTATAACTGGGCCATTAGGAGGAAAATGTACTCCATTATTTCAAGTGTATTTGTTCCATAGTTGAGAAAAAATATCCAAGAGGGATAGGAGATAGAGCACACATGGAGGATTGGTTCAGCTAATCCTTGCAACCATGTTTCCATTCATAGAAAGAGAGCAAAGCGACCCCAACTTCTAATTAGGTTTATATCAAATGTGTGTGTGAGATTTTATTTTGTCATTATTTATTTTCTGCATAATTTTTCATTCACATGCATGCACTATTAACAATAAATCTATAGATCTAGAGATCTAATAAAATTGTAACAATGTATAATTTCATATTTTAAATATAATATTATCAAATCTATTGTGATGAATTGTTTAATTGAATATCCATGAAATTTTAGACATCAAACAAGATCATTAAAAAATATGGGCTTTTTCAATTAAGGAATACCTTAATGAAACTCCTTGGTATGTGCTATCTCCTCTAAATTTTCTTCCTACAATTGCCCAATTACCAAAATTCAAGGACTATCTGCTTAGATTCTCTGGAGTGGAACCCACACTCTTGAAGAAAATTTAAGTGCCTTCTCGAATGTCTACAAAAATATCAGGTCTAATGTTGAAGATGTTTGTATGAGGTTTTTGTTACTACCCTTGAAGGAAGAGCTTCTTTTGATTTTTATGATCTACCTCCTAAAAATTTATCTTCCTAGGCTGAATTGTCTTATTGGTTCAAGTCCACATATGGTCAACAATAAAGTCCTGCAAAATTGCTTAAGGAATATAATAGCATGGTCTTCAAACCTTGGGAAACTAGTAGGTCTTTCAATTTTAGCTTCACAAAAATTTACAATAGAATTCCTGAATTGATAAGGCCACATAGCTAGGAAACCATGATTCATTATTTTTGGCTTGAGGGGGCCTCACCTAAGTTTAGCGTTAATTAGCTAAACAAATCCCTACACTATTGGCCCTTTCGGCATCAACCCGCACAGTGCAGACAAAAGTCTCACTCGAAGTAGTATGGGGGATGCTGGAACCAAGATTCCACACTGTGAGATGGTTGTGATGTCGATTAATTTTGTCTATACCTATCTTCGTGTAGGTCACTTTGCTCTAGGGATTGGAAGACGAACCCTCTATTATATCCTTTAATACCTCTGTGCAAGGGTATGGTTGTCCTTCACATAGCCCTAACCCTCGATCTAGACACTTTCGCGTTGCTAAGGCAGCATACCGTGCAGATTCCTTAACTAGTTTAAGTGTCTTAATTATCTTATTATATACTCACAGTTAGCACCACGTAAACATATATTCTTATATGCATTGAGTTATCCAACATAATCATACATATTCGCGCATCACATAAGCATTATAAAGGAAATTCGTACATAAGATGATAAGATGCATTAATCAAAACAAAGACACAGAAATTGTAGAATACTTCTCTTTATTGATATCTTCTAAGTGATTACAAACTTTATTCACCTTGCGCACACAACTATAGGGGTCTGCACACTCAGCTGCAGACTTCCACCCTAGGCCTCTGCGCACTCAGCTGCAGAGCCCCTACCTATGCTATGACCCAAAACATAGACTTCTACTTCAGTGCTATGACTCTCTTTTCATGATTCCTTCCCTCTAACTACTTAGTGTTTAGCTCTTTTTATACAATCCCATGGTCCATGGACCATGGGTAAGTATTTATAGCTGACTTTACTTTACAAAACAAAGGGCAGACAACCCTTTATGACTTATGACACCTTCGCACTCTGCGACCACAAAATGTGGAGTCTTTACAAGTTTATTACAAAATTTGACCAAAACATGGGCTTTTAGCCCCAAAACTGTCCTTTGGGGGATCCCGTTCCCAACAGGCCCCCAACACAAACATCATGACTCTCCCTCGAGTAACTCAGTAGACACGGAGATCTTTGCACAAAGTCCTTCTAGCTCGACCCATATGACTGCAACCTTATTCATGCACTGAGCTACTACCTGCTTCACGTCTTCCATTATCTGCTCAGTCACTACTCCTGTGTTGTCAACCTGAAGCTTTTGTTGTATTTCCTGCAAAGTCGCAAGCTTGCCTTCGATATTTCCTGTCACTGCGTAAGCCTCATCCAGCTAGGGCTTTAATCTCGCCTTGAGCACTGATTCCTTGTGCAGCACTACGTCCACCTATTCGTTCAGCTGCTTGGCCTCATGTAGCTTGGCTAGTGTCTTTGTTAGCGCGACGGTTCATGTTAGGCCCTTAACCTCATCATAGCGATGGTGTAGCTCACGCACTTTTGTCTCTAGCCTCTGGACATTGGGGTCCTCCTGCAAGCTTTTGAGGACCTCAAATGATTGCTCAAACAACTGCGTGCAGTCTGCTACTGCACTATCCACTGCTGCTACTGCTGTTGTGATAGCGATTGCCCACTGTTCCTTCACTTTTGGCAGAGTTGAAGGTTGGGCCCTCAAATGTAACTCTGTAATTTGTAGGTCCAACTCCAACTAAACCCGTGCCATCTCAGTCCGACTGTCGCGCACCCCTGTGGCCAACTTGCGAATGCGTACCTTGACTAGCTCCTACCCTAGAATGGCCAACTCTGGGACCATTAAGCATGCCTCCTCAACAACCTGCATAATTTGTTTGCTCTGATTGGTTGCCTTAGTTTCAGCGGTGATGAAAACATTTCTTTGTAGGGCCATCTTCTAGTTGTTGATTTGTTGTTCACTGATCACCTTGAGGACACAGTGCTCTCCGGCCCTCAATTTTGCAATTACTCCATCCTGCAAGAGGTGGAGCGCTTCACGCAGGAGTGGTGCTAGGTTCAACCCTATTCCCTTTAGAGCGCTGACAGTGGGCCTATCAACCTCATTCTTGGTGGTCACCATCTGGCAGCACTATCACACTAGAAGCCTTCATGCACAACATATTAGCAACCTCTGAAGTGTCGATAACCAAGATGGTAGACACTGTGCTAGCTTGCGACGCATAGGTCTGTAGCTCCTGCAACCTTGTCTGGATAGCCCACATGATGATCTGCTACTGCTGTTCATATTGTTGTGGGGCCTCCGTGGTGACATCCTTAACTGTGTCACCGATATCATGTAGATTTCCCTCTGTCAATGTGATGGGGTCCAGCGAGGTCTTGCTCACCTTTGATTTCTTCCTAGATCCTCCATTCTCTAGCTCTCTTGGGCGCTTAATGTGGGTGAACGTCTCCTAAGGGTCCGCACCATGTTGTTCAGTCTCTTCTTCTATCTCAGGTGAAGGCGACCTAGTGCCTTTGTCAGAGCCCCACTCTGTTCCACTGTTTGCTTTCCTGTCTGTTGTGTGGCCTCGCATTCCATCTGGGCCTTATTAGCAACCTCCTTTTTCCTCTTCTCAGCCAACTATGACATCTTTAGCTTGGCCTCATCCTTTTTATTCTGCGTAGCAAACTTGCTCCTGCCCACTGCCAAGTCCATGGTAGTGCTCCACTCCACCAGCCGTTGATCAAGCACTGCATCAATGGTGTCATCCATTGTTAGAGAAGGCAAGTTGTACCATTTCTGCGCATGATCATTCCGCGCCCTGATGGATACGCAATGCAAATTGGCTTTGAATTTAGCGTAGCCTTTCAAGTTGGCATATACTATAGGCGATAAGTGCAGCTTGCGATTGATGGCTATCCAAATGTTCATTTCCATCAAGATCCAAAATATCTTACTGTCCCTGACTCGCTTGGTGTCCTTGGCCACCCATAGTGAAGCGTATTTCGCTGCTTTTGGGAGGTGTGGCGTGACCAAAGAGAACTAGTTGTCCTCTAGAAGCTCCCACACTACCAGCATAATTGACAACAAGAGCCATGCGTAGTGGAATGTCTTGCTGAGCTCTTGTGCTTCACAGAAGTTCACTAGGAATTCTCTGCAAAGGTAATCCGACCAGTTGAACTGGACTCCTTCAGCACATTGTGCTATGAGCACAATGACAGGTTGCAACACCTCATCGGTGCGACACCTCCTCATCACCTTCCCTACGAGGATCTGTGTGACTACCTTCACAGCGAGGTCACAGATACTGGATATAGTGTAGTTGTGCGGCTTCTTCACCAATTTAAATTTTTCTTTCATTGATTTTTCGAGAGCCTACTCACCACCTTTTCCACCAAAGATCATGGTTGGATTCTCTCTTGTATATGGTAATTGCGTTATCCGATGAATCAACCTATCTGTGATGGGTATCGGCTCCTCCAGCCATAGACACCCATCATGCACCAAGCACAGCAGCTCCTTGATGACCAAAACTATCACTGGGGTGCAGTTGTAGCACTGCACCCAGAGCAAGTTGAGAAATCCTGCTTTCTCTACTCCCTTGAGCCACCTCTGCAGCTCTAATGTAGTAATTCCAGTATTCATATCAATGATTCGGTGCATTAGCTACTCAGTTGCTAGGTGTGGGAACTTCTCGTGGTCTACCAATTCCCAGTCTTCAAGTTTCAACAGCGGCACTCGTGCCAAGTGCGAAACATCGAAAACAATTTTGTTCAGTAGTAGAGGGGTTTATAGTGGAGTCTTACTCTCATCAATGTCCTTCAGCACCTTGGACTTAGGCTTGCATGGAGGGACATACTCCAATAACCAAGTAATAGGGTCCGCACCCTGGGTTTCAACCTCCTCAACTTCAACTCCCACATCCTCATCATCTATCGAGATTTCTTTAATGTCTTCCTCATTCTATTCTAAGTTTATGGCCTTGCCTTTCTCCTGTGCGATGGGTTTTAGTAGGTTTCTCCTTGGCGATGCACGCACCAGTATGGTAGCTTGCTTGCCCTTCTTGTCCTTCACGGTTTCCTTAGTTGGGGTCAGCTTTGGTCTCGGCATCCACGGAAATTTAGGGACCTCTACCAGTACTTCGACCATTTCTGGAAGAACTACTTCTGCCTCTCTTTCCATTTTCTATACCGACTCCCCTACTACTTGTTTGGTATTTATAATTTCTGCGGATGCTGACATAACGCTTTCTAACAGTGCTCACGATGTCTCTGGAAAGTTTGCAAATGTGGGAGTCTCTTTGAAAGCCTCAAATAATTCTCAGTCCATGGGTGTCTGAGAGCTCAAAAACTCAATTCTAAAAATTCCAACTGTTTTTCGCTGGATAGCCACTTGTAATTTATAGGGAATTTTGAATTCAAATCCTACCATTCCCCCCAAATTCGGTCCATTAATGATAGATTGGAGACAGATTTTCAAAGATCTAATACATAAATTTCAACTTAAATGTCGACCACCCGCTCCAATTGGCCACATTTCTGTCTTCAAATCATGAACAGTGACTTTATAAGTCACTTTTCGGCCAAGCTACGTGATTTCTCCCTGGGTAGTGTAGCTCCCTTTGCGTTGCCATGGACCCTGTGACACTTCCTTACTTTGCACCATCCTCCAATCTCACAGCTCCCCAACCCAGGCAGTGTAGTTTATAGTCTCGCGCCTCCTTTTAGCTTCCTAGAGAACTAAGACTGTGCTACCATCATCTAATCACATGGCCGGACCGCCAGTGTATGGCTTTAAGTGATTACCATTCACCTTTCCTAGGAAGGGTTCTCCATCCAATTTGACCAGCTGTACCACTCCTACGTCCATAATTTCCTTAATGACATAGGGCCCTAACTAGTGCATCCTGAACTTCCCTGGAAATTTATCAAACTTACTATCATATAACAAAACTAGGTCATTTACCTTAAAGGTGTGCAGGTTAATATGTCGATCATGCCAGCCTTTTTTGCACTGTTTTTGGACCTGTTGGTGAAATCCAGCTAGAAATCTCTCTTCCTCGAGCTCATCCAGTTGGGCGAGCCTTTCCTCCAGGGCTTTGCAATCCGTCATACCCGTGAGCGTCGCTATGTGCAGACTAGGCACAATATATTCCATAGGCATTATCGCTTCAACACCATAGACAAGCCTAAAGGGGGTTTGTCCAATCAACTTCTTGCATGTCATTCGATAAGCCCATAGTACTGCAGGTATGCGTAGGTCCCAATCACTTCACTGAGCATTTCAAACCTTAGTCAACGTGTTTTTGAGTACTTTATTTAATTCTTCCACCATCTGTTTAGACTGCGGGTGATAAGGCATGCTCTTCTAGTGATACACTTGAAATTCCTCCGTTAGTGCGCTAATCATCTCATTCAGAAAGTGTATATCGCGATCACTCATAAAGACCTTTGGACATCCAAATCGCGTCAGTACATACTCAAAGAGGAGCTTTGCGGCAACTGTGCCTATGCAATCCTTCATATGTTGTTCCTTCGCCCAACCAGTGAAATACTCCATTGTGGTGATAATGTACCTTGCTCCCATCTTCCCTTGTGGCTGAATGGTTCCCACAAAATCTATCACCCATTTCTCAAAGGGTTAGAAGGTCATTTGTGGATTCAAAGGCATCTCATCCCTCTACGATGGCCTGCCAATTCTTTGACACACATCACATGCCTTACAGTACATGTTGGAGTCTGATGGAGGGTTGGCCACCACAAACCTGGACGTAGAATGTTTTGTGCAGTTGCTCTTCCTACATAATTCCCTCCCGCGGTGCCCCATGAGCGTCTGTGAGGATTTTGCTTGTTTCAAAATCAGGTACATATCGTTGCAATATCTCATCAGACCCCATTTTGTATAGATGCCCAACAATGACAGAGAAATCTGCTGTGCGCACCACTAGTTCCTTCTTCTGCTGGACAGTGTATCCTTCCGGGGTAGTTCCTGTCATTAGGAAGTGTATTATATCCTCAAAATGACCATCCACGATGCGCACTGCAAATAATTGTGCATCAAGCAATCCCTCCTCCAAATTAGTGGGATCTTCCCCTATTTTGATGTGTGATAGATGGTCTGGTCCCGCATTCAGTCATCTAGGCTTCACAATAACCTCAAAGTCATATTCCTGGAACAATAAGAGCCCTCTACAGATTCTCGCCCCCAACACAGGCTTATTGACCAAGTACTTCAGCGCAGAATGATCTGCGTACATCTTAAAATGGCCTCCCAATAGGTAATGTCTAAACTTCTTGAGCGCATACACTGTGGATAACCCTTCGCGGTTGGTGGTGGAGTAGTTCTTCTCTACCTTGGATAATCTTCTACTTGCAAATGCGATAGGATGGTCCAAGTCTTCTCCTCTAACCTGTGTTAGTACTACTCCCAGCACTATACATGACACATCAACATGGACATGAAACTCCTTCTAATACGGGAAGACTAGGATCGGCGTGGTGACCATCTTTTCTTTCAATACATCCAGGCTCTTCTTACAGTCCTCATTCCAGCAGAATGTGACATCCTTCTTCAACAATTTTTCCATAGGCACGGTGATTTGGGCATAGCCTTTGATAAACTTTCTGTAAGACCCCATATGTCCTAAGGTGGCACGCAGCTGCTTTACACTCCTTAGCACCTCCAAGTTCAGTATCATCGCGATCTGCATGGGGTCTACCATCACTCCCTGTCTGCAAACCACATGACCCAACAAGGTCCCAACAAGAACACAAAACATACACTTTTTTAGGTTGAGCACGATTTGGTATCTTCTATAGGTATCCAGCATCAAGCGCAAGCTTGCTACATGGCATTTTACCAGCCCAAACATAGTCCAGTCATCAAATTATACCTCCATGAACTTATGAATAAATTCCTTGAACACAGCAATGACTACACGCAAGAATATCACAGGCGTATTCTTCAATCCAAATGGCATTACAGTGCACTGAAAACAACCCCACTCAGTCGCGGAGGTTGTCTTGCTCCTATCCTCTGGAACAATTTTCATCTGGTAATACCCTAAGAAACCATCAGTGAAGGAATATGCTTCCTAGCCACCTACATTTTCCAACACTTCATCCATGAATGGAGTCGGGAAAGGATCATGTACGCAAGCATCATTTAGCTTTCTGAGATCCACACATATCCTTATTTCATCCTTTTGATTTTTCTCTTGTACCACCATCGGGCTTACCCAATCAGATGCTTCCACAAGCTCAATAATGCATGCCACGAGAATCTTGTCTAACTCTAAGCAGACCATTTTCTTATACTTTGGATTGAGACAGTAAGGCCTTTGCTTAACTGGCTTCATGTCGGGCTTCAACGTGATCTTCATAACACTTAGGTCCCCGCCTATCCCTTTTAGATCCGTAAACTTGGTGGGGAATAAATCCTAGTATTCTTGGAGCAATTTAGCGATCTTATCCACCATTGCATCGTCCTAGTAGTCTCCAATCTTCACAAATTTGGGCTTTGCCTCCGTACCAATGTTCACTTGTTTCGTTTTCAATGGAATGGTTATATTCAAATTCTCAACCTACGGTCCTTCAACCTCCGGTGACCTTCTGTTTCATGGATGTTAATCTTTCATAGATCCTCATCCTCTTCTTCAGCAGTTACGTTATAACATTCTAGCACGTGACTCAGCTCAGTAGCCCATTCAGGCTCAATTAGATCTAAAGGTTCCTATGGTATCGTAAAGATTGTTGCTTTCACCTCTTGTGGCACTTCATCAATAATGTCAAACCCATCTTCAAAACTTAATGTCATCATGAATCCTTTGCACAAAATATCCCATTCACCTATCCCATGGTGGAGCTTTGTTTCTACGTACTAATTCATTGGTATAACATCCAAAGTGTGATAGAACAAGTGCACCCATTCAGGTTGGGGCTTTTCTCCATAAGCCTGGGCCCATTTGGCTAAGTGTGCGCGCAAATCATCCTACCCATCATACTTGTCTATCATTTGCATCTTCGGCTTCCCAAAGCAAGTTCTCATCATTCTCCTACATTTGCACCAATCATCAAAGCTTCCCTTGTGCATACCCCACCACCTTGCTGACGTAGTGCGCAGTTCCCAGTCCAATGCCTGGAAGCGCTGCTTTTCTGGTACCTCCATTTCAAATGTCCAAAAAGACATCTACATCATTTAGGCCATCATAGTGGGTAGATTCCTTACCTCTGATGACACATGGCGTAGTGACTAGGTCATCATCTTACAGCTTAGCGTGGTTACTTCATGTAATCGATTCTTGTAGCGCTCTAGTTCTTCATCAGATTCTGAGGTGCATGAACTCTCGCGATCCCAAGTAATTCGTCCATCCACTGTTGGATTCACCTAATATTGGTCTCACTCGGTTATCTTATATATACAGTCCAAATCATCATTGCTCTCATAATTGCGGACTAGTTCAGTATAGCACGATCCTTCAACAGGATCTATGGGTACAATTACGTGTAGTGATTTCTTCTCAAATATCATCTTTCATTTCTTTAGATTGATTACCCAATTCATATCAGTAGCCCAATAAATTCCTAGGAGCACAGGATAGGGGTTTCTTTCATCCACAATTTCTATTACTTCAAATCAACCAGCGCGCTCACACCTTCAATATCCACAGTCACCCCCTGTAGCCGCCCCATGGGGATGATCTTCTACTAATTCACTATCCTTAGCTGGATCAGATACCATTGTAGCGTGGGTCTTCCCATTCATTCCCAAGTCTGCTTTGGTAGGACATTCGCGCCTGACCCCAAGTCCAAAATAACCTAATCCATTTCATACTCTCCTATCTACGCGGTCAGTCTCATCTCCTGTCCCATCCTAGTTTTATGCTTACCAAGCTTTCATACTACGCACGGCTGAGCCAGAGTTTTTTTGAAGCATCTATTTATGAGATCCTGTAGCCCCTCCACAACCTTGCTGTCACGCAGTAACTTCATGCAGGTCTCCAGGAAAGTTGTAAGTATAGAAGAGTCCATCTCCTGATCAGGTTTATCCTTGCTTCCTGAGGTGGAGGCCTCAGCGAAGCTTTTCTTCACCTCCATGAATGTTTCACGTGTGTACTACAAATCGAACTCAGCCTCCTTTGTTAGAGCTTTGTGCACCCATGTACTGTCTTCGTGCTGTTTCCCCTTGTCATCTCTTATTGCGATTCCACTTCTGAGCACTATATTTATGTTTGGATCCTCTTCATGCAGCTTAGACCTCATCATCTACAGGTTTTGAGTTGGCAGAGGTGGTACCGCCCCTTTGTCACGTATCCTAGCTATCAGCGTAGGACAGTCTTCCGTTTCATGATCAAACAAAGTGCAATACTTGCATGACGGATGCATAGGGTTAGTGCAATTGTGGGCATATTGTCCTAGTCCTCCACAATTGTAGCAGATCAACTGTCCCTGACCTCTGCCAGGTCCTCCTCCACCTCGGCCTCGTCTGTGCCCCTGAAACACTGTTCGCACCATCCCTGCACTCTGGTCAAGGGGCTGCGTTTCTACCTAAACCCTATAGGTAGGAGTTCTATCCATCATCAATTCATAAATCTTGTAGTTGCGCTCATCATGCCCTACCGATCTACAGAAGTTATAGAACAGTTGTTGCGGTGTCTGTACAAACTTCTGCAGCAAATGATAGTTATTTGTGGCATCTTTTCCTACTACTTAACATATAGCAGACCACAATGCAGGCCCCGCGCTCGGTCCTGCTTGAGATTCCGGCCTAAAAGTCATTGGTCCTCCTCCTATAAGGTAGTTCATAAAGACCGAACAATGGCCTTTTTCATGCCCCTGATTCTTGCATTTCAAGCACCATACCTCCTCGCACACCTCTAGTTGAACCATTCTATCCCGCTTCAAACTTTGCATCTCAAGGCACAAATTCTTCAACTACGCATGGATCTGCTGAACCCCCAGATTTGGATCTTGCATCGGTGTTTCATGTAGTCTCATGGCAATCTCCAAGGCTTCTTCCTGAGTTGTTATCTTCTGTTGTGACAACGCAACCCTTAAGTGTGGCAGTAGCGAAGCCACAAACCACTCGCAATGTTATCTGTCTGTCAAATTCATGTTGGCTTTGCGGATGGTACACTTCAATCTTTGATCTAGTTCCCAAGGCGTCTCACCTAGTTGCATCGTGATTTATTTGAACCCCACAATAGGCTATGCTTCAGATTTAGGCCTAGTGAAGTTTCTATTCAGTGTTGTCTAGGTGTCTGCCACTCCAACATTCGGGTTATCATTAGTGTACTTGATATAGCAGGTTAGCACGCAATCCTGCAAAGCACTAACCAATGTTGCCTTCTTCATGTTGTCATCTATAATGCCCTAAGCTTCCCATATAGCTTTTACAATGAGTTAGACTTGTCTGGGTTCTCATTTCCAAGCCTTTGAACAAAGGCAGCTTCACCGAATTCACCATACTGAACTCCGGTGGAGGTGGACGTGGTACGGGTGGAGTCGTAGGTGATGGTGGTTAAGTTGGAGGTGGTGTAGGTAGAGGTGGTATTCGCGGGAATCCTTACCTTATTAACTGAATAACACTTTATGGAGAAACCTGTGCTATCCCTTCTTCGTTACCTCATGGAGGTGAAATAAATGGACTATATTCAAGAACCCCTTTTCATTCATTCCTGTAACTTTTTCTGCTTCACATATCTCTAAACATAAAGGTAGTTGCATAACTCGTTTCTCACACAATAACATTTTAATCCAGGTATTCAAAGATTTCATAAGTACTTACCTCACAGTCCTTTGAAAAAGAATCACTCCACCTTGTTGTAGTTGATTGAGATGTCGATCACAAATTCATTTACAAATCCTCCTATGGGGTGACCGAGCCAATGATCAACAACATGGGTGATCTTATCCTCCAATTCTTCCAACTTTCACACTAGCTCTGGGGTCCACACAATAGGACCATCAAGTTTCCACCTTCCTTGGCTATCTGTTAGCTTTGCAATCCACTCATATAGTTCAATCGGAAAGGAGCAGAAAAAGATCTCGTGGATCTCAAGATACAGGTACTTGCCTAGCCACTATTCCTTTGTCAGTCCTTGGATCCTATTCTCCTACGCTGTGAATTCGTGGATCTTCCTATCCAACCAGTTGCCAATTTCTTTCTTAGTTGGATTCCAGTGATACAACATCACACATCTCTTAATATGCAGATTTCTGGTCCCAGCAACGGAACCATTTATTGGCTTGAGCGAGCCTAACCCAAGTTCAACGTTAATTAGCCAAACAAATCCCTACACTATTGGCCCTTTTGGCATTAGCCACGGAGTGCAGACCAAAGTCTCACCTGAAGCAGTATGGGGGGATGCTGGAACCAAGTTTCCACACCCTGAGATGGTTGTGATGTCGTTTAATTCCCTCCATTCATGTCTTCGCGCAGGTCACTTCACTCTAGGGCTTGGTAGAGGAGCCCTCTATTATGTCCTTCAATACCTCCGTGAAAGGGTATAGTTGTCCTTTGCGCAGCCCTAACCCTCGATCTAGACACTTTCGCGCTGCTAAGGCAACATAGTGTGCATATTCCTTAACTAGTCTAAGTGTCTTACTTATCTTATTACATACTCAAAGTTAGCACCGCGTAAACAGATATTATTATATGCGTTCAGTTATCCAACATAATCATACATATTCGCGCATCACATAAGAAATATAAAGGAAATTCATACATAAGATGATAAGATGCATTAATTAGAACAAAGACATAGAAATTGTAGAATGCTTCTCTTTATTGATATCTTCCAAGTGATTACAGACTCTATTCACCCTGCGCACACAGCTGCAGGGGTCCATGCACTCAGCTGCGGACTTCTACCCTAGGCCTCTGTGCACTCAGCTGCAGAGCCTCTACCTATGGTATGTGTTAGGTT